>JALPQI010020839.1:0-17722 GCA_025490895.1 Thaumatotibia leucotreta | reverse complement strand
AAGATTTCCATTTGGTGCCAATTTAATTTGATCCTGTTCAGATAATGGCACCCATGGGAAAACCATATGTCTTAAACTTGTATTAATGGGAACGACAAATGCGTCCATTTAACTAACTCAATATTTATCAAGCCAACCGCGATGGTCCCGTTAGCACTAAGGTCCGACCGAGATCTCGGTCTCGGTCTCGGTATTCTCGGCCGAAAATCGAGCCGAGATATCCCTCTCGCCTCTCGGCCAAAATTGGCCGGGACTCTCGGCCGTGGCCGAGATTCGTAATGAGCTGTAATTGGCGAGCTTGACGCAATCTCGCGAACTTACTGCGATTTTATTGGCGTCATATTGACATGAACTGACTTCATTTTCAGCTTAAAATGAACGGAAGGAATAATTTAGAGTAAGCGACCCCTATCATACTATCGATAAAAATACCTAAAATACGAATACCGGTTTTTGGGGTAACTACATAAAAAAAAATCAAAAGAAAATATCCAAAAAAAATGCTGTATTTAATTTGACGTTGGACTTACTATAGGTCTTTGCTAGGGATTTTTTATGTAATTTATACGTTTTTATCCTTTCTACCAAGTCTCGGTCCCGGTCTCGGCCGAGAATCAAATTTATTCTCGGTCTCGGTCTCGGTCTCGGCCGAGACTAAAATATGGGTCTCTGTCGGACCTTAGTTGGTACCAAGTCCAAGTTATGAGATTTTGGAAAAATCGGTTGAGATCGTTTTTTTAGTTTGTTAAAAATGAGGTAATAGATAAATGAAGTAATTAAACAGTTACTACAAAAATAGTGCACTAATCAGATATCTTACCGGGTACAATCTTAACCCTCGTTACTACTCGTATGCCTTGTCCCGTATCTATCCGTCCCAAGCCATTTAGACTTCAATTCATAAATTTGAAGGTCATTAATGAAGTTATTTGCGGTAGCAGGCCTGTTTCTTTATTTAACTCCCTCCGATGCAACACAACACGTACTAAGAACAGGATTAAGTCGAAATTAACGAATAATTAAGCCCCACATACGTTTCTATTATGAACTCGGATAATATTCGTTAACGGCTCGTCACACTTGCTTTCTAAGTGTGCCATTGAATGCATCGCGGGAGTTTTAGAAAAGTAAAGTTCCCTATGGAGTGATATAAATACCCAGTACGTCATTTAATAATATGTTGTTTAAAACTTATATTTTGTCCGCAAGTGTGATGAAAAACACTTGCATCACGGTCGGTAAGCGGAATACGAACTAGTTATTAAAACACTGTCGTTATTAATACCGTTCTTACCTCCCTAGATTCACAATTACTATTACTTTTAAGTTCAATCATATTTTTGAAGGCGGTTTTTATTTCTATTTTGATATAATATTGTTTCAATTTTTTTCTTCGCTCAAATATACAAAAGTTATTCCTTCTAAAGGCAAGGCATCAACGCTTCTAACTGTAATAGATGCCTAGCCTACTTACATTCCCGATTTTATTTTATTTAACTCCACAACAAACTGAACTTCAACCACAGAATATATAAGGTCCTAATTTATTAGTTGCAGATATTTTAACACATGATACTTAACATTAAAATAATTAACTTTAAATATAAATAAAGAAATCTTTTCATGTAATTTTTTTGATTTAATTTTCCTAACAAAAAAATTAATTATAATTTCGTCTAAAAAAAATCATCATGTGCATTATCACATGTCACAATAACACTGTCTGTCATGTCATCAAACGACACAATCCAACGGAAAATAACATGACTTTGACAATCAAGTATTTATTTTTTTCGCGTTAAGTGGCCAGTTCCAGTTAAGTTGTACGTAAAAGAGGTACTAGAATCTGTTCAATGAGTTTTCATTTAATAATCACGTAAACAGGGTGTTTTTACGTAGCAAATTTGTTTTTCCGTTTTCTCCAAAAAACATCGTAAAAGCTATAATGTTTCACGATTAAATATACTCCAGAGACCGAGTACTATCAGCTGTAAAAATATCTGCATCTAATAAATTAGGACCTTATATAAACTACTTCTACCTCACGTCTATAACAGTCTCTACACAGCACAATCATTTTTTTCGCCTTGTAAGGTTGTGATGTTAAGTCAATGTCATAATTTGACGTTAGTGACAATGACAAATTGACAAGTTTGACAACGTCAAGTCAAGTAATGATCGTGATAAGAAACTGAGTTTCTCACTGACTTATTTAGTTATTTCATTTTGTATAGAAAAATACACGTTAAACTTTGATCATTGTGTGTTGCATCGCAGACTTGGCTTAACCAGAATCAGCTCCAGGTACATCAAGACCAACTATCAAACAAAGAACGGCCATGTAAGTGTGGCAACGTAAATAATGTACATATGCTGCATTGCTATCGTATATCTATTAAAATCGATAACTTGAAAAATCAATAACTAACGTTGTTTAAATATTCCCTGGTGCAGTGCAGCTGTCAAACGTGCATTTGGAGAAAAATGTTCGCGGGCACAATCATGCCACCACCTCAGTCGTGCGACACCTTTGTTGTTCTTCCCCCTCATACAAGTGATAACCAAGTGATATTTGGCAAAAATTCTGATCGGCCTCGACATGAGGTCCAAGAGGTCGTATACTTCAAGGGGGGGATCAGGCAGGGACCTTTAAAGGTAACTAATTTATGCAATAATGATAAGATCCAAAGTAAATAAATATAAGTTCATAAAGGTTTGGTTAAAAATTGTAAGCTAAATAAAAATAATGATTACTGTGGGTAGGTTGTTTATTTTATTTGTTTAATTTTCATTTATAGGCCAGTAGTATATCATACTAGTTAACTGTAAAAGTAGTACATGTTACAGTATTGTCAAAGATATTAATGTAGTTAACCCTCTGCAACTGAGGTGACAGGTGACATACCACAGACATATATTCAACTTTATGGTGTTGATAATAAGACACATGTCACGTGACCAACAGTAGCAGAGGGTTAAAGTGCCAAAAATATATTTGCTACTATAAGGTCAGTGCGGCTAAGTCCGGCATATTTTATTTTGAAGGAAAGTCCATCATATGCGTCTTATACTGTTGTATTAGGGTCAGAAATCAGTTGGTAGACGGACTTTCCTGATAGACGGTCTTACCCGTATTGACCTTATTTACAAATGTTTTTCACAAGATGCAAATTCTATTGAAACATCATTTTTTTTTGGATTCTACAGGCAGATGATATAGTAGTCAAAGTAGCCAATTGTTTGCAACACCATGTATTTAGTATGACATACCAAACTATCTGGCCATTGTGACTGCTACAAAGTATTTGATCCTAACTGCTCAAGTTGGTATTGTTGGTTGAGGCACTTTTCATAGTTCATAATTTACTTGTGTTATATTTCTGATTTACATGACATTCATCATCATCATCAATCTATTTCAGTCCACTGCTGGACTTGAGTCTCTCGTATTGGAGCTAATACCTGTAATCGCCACACTGTGCAAGCGGGTTGGCAATCACAGTACAGTGTGTCCACTAAGATGACACTGCTGCCCGTCATCAATATTCAATAATGTATGTCAATGACACTTTGATCCCTTAGTCAACTCCTACAACACCCACGGGAGGAGTAGGGGTGGTGAGAAATTTATTCTCATTTCCATTACCTCACGGCTATACATGACATTACTAATTCCCAATAAATAGCAAGTAGGTTAACAACCACAGTTTGTGATAGAACATACATTTACTTAGGTACAAAAGTACAATTGAATGGACTAGCTTTTATTAACAGGCTTAACATGAAATAGTAATATACATCTTTAACCTATTATTAGAGCCATTGTAGCATCTGCCTACATTTTGTAATTGTGTCACTTTTTTCTTGTCACTTGTTGCTATGGTTACATTCTCCTGGGTCAGCTTATAATCACAGTTTAATAGCATTAAAATCTACAAATCTTAGATTTTGTGACAGTTATGTGGCCTTGCCAACGTGGGTCACCCATTAATCTTGTTAGTACAGCATGCTGGATAATTTCGTCTAACAAACTATACCACTTTTGTCCCCTGGGTGACACCAAAAAAGTGATTGACCCAATCAAATAATTCAATTGTACCCTACATTTTAATCAAATACATTTTAAGTAACAACCTTGTCGGCCCTTGACAAAATCATTAAAATTATGTTAGATGGCTCCATAAAAAAACTACAAGGTGCCAGAAAAATTTCCTGTTCCTTTAGTGTTCAATAAACATGACCAATGGAAATGCCACCTAATATACCTCTGTCTCTATCTCTTAAGACTTAATTAATTTTGAATCTCATTAAATATTCTTATGTTTACAGTGCACCTACATCAAAATTGAAGAGAGCTGTAAGCCACTGAATGCAGTCATTCTCAGCAAACCCGGGTGGATGTGGGGAGCTGAGATGGGAGCTAATGATAAGAATGTAGTCATTGGCAATGAAGCAGTATGGACGAAGTTTGATAAAGGCCTGGGAAATGCTAAGGAAAAACGCTTGTTGGGAATGGATCTTGTTCGGTAATTGTTCATATTTTGACTACCTATCATGTTCATATTTGATATAATAAAAATCTAGAGCCAAATGTTCTGCTTGACTACTGTATTATTTTCTTAGTTCATTTACATTAAAACAATGTTATCTCTTCCTTGCAGATTGGGTCTAGAACGTGGTAATACTGCAGAACAGGCAATGGATGTAATAACATCTCTCCATGAACAGTATGGGCAAGGTGGTCCCTGCAGTGAACATGATGATAATCTTTTTTATCACAACTCATTCCTCATTGCGGATCCCACTGAGGCCTGGGTGCTTGAAACGAGTGGCAATCTTTGGGCTGCAGAGAAAGTGTTGTCTTACAGAAACATATCTAATGGTCTTACTATTACTACAAAAATTGACAAAATGTCAGAGGGACTAAAAGAGAAAGCAGTAGAGCTTGGACTTTGGAATGGACAGGTCATCAATTTATGTACATAATTAATTAGTTTATAATATTGTCTAATTAATATTGTATCAGGTTGGGTTTGTGAAGCAGTAGAACTGTTACACTTCCTAAATGCCATTGAGAATATATAAGACTGGTAAAGAAAAATAATACCCAACTTGATCTTATCTTGCACAAATATATTATTTTTTATGGACTCATCTTTATTTAAACTAGTGTAATGATATCAATGAGATAACATGAGTACTCTGGCATTTAAAAGTAGGTACCTATAAAAGCATCATTCATCATTTGTTTTTTTATTATTCTAGGGTGATTTTAACTTCATGAAAATTTTCTCATCTGGAGGTGACCTCCACCGGCAACTGGATGGAGAAGCACTTCTTAGAAAAGGGTGCAAGGATTCGCAATTCACCATAAATGATATGTTTTATGTCTTGCGCCACAAGAAAAGCCGCATATGCCGGGGGTGTGATGATGGCTTTCCTACCCAAGGAAGTCAGGTAAAGTGGAGCATCAGCCTCTGCTGAGGAACCAAACCAGTCTGTGGCAGAAAATTTGGCAAATTAGATGAAATTAACTGGCAGGCTTTTTGAATGTCATGCATTGTATATCACATAATGTGTATGTGACTCTCGTGAGACTCAAGTCATACTAAAATTATATAATCACGCGGCGTATTCAGGCTTATTTAATGAAATGCTAGACATGTTTCGTTCCGTATACATATATTATGAAGACCTTTATCAATCGCCATGGCTGCGCAACGAACCGCGATCAAGCATTTTGCGCCTTAAAAAACGTGAGAAACCCGCGTGAAATATAATTTTAACCGACTTCAAAAAAAGAGAAGGGCGTCAATTTGTGTTTTTATTTTGTAGTTATGTTACTCGATATCTCCGTGAATCTTGAACTGATTTCCTTTTTATTTATTATCAAACGGGTACAACCCCTAGAAGGCTTTTTTTGTACATGGCCTTTAGTAATCTTATCTAGGTACTTGTAAATGAATACAGGTTAACGAGGTTAGCATTCATAAACCAATATGCATTGACTTCGAACAGTTAGCATCTAGGATTTTTTTTTAATTTTTAAAGTGTTATTATTATCTATGTCTACTTATCATGGCATAACTGCAGTTTTTTATATATTATTAAAATTGTCTTTAGGTATCTGTCTTAACGGAGAATGGGCGGAATGTCCACTGGTTTACGGCTACACCGGATCCCAGTATTTCTCTTTTCAAACCTTTTGTCTTCACCCCGAATTGCGAAACTTCATGCTATACCGAGAGTCTTCAAGAAGTAAGTTATAAACTCCTAAAAAAAAATAAGGCCCCTCTCGTGACTGCTACTTTATTAATATCTAAAAAAGGGAGTTTTAATTTTTTATTCGAAAAATTGTTACAGCAATATGTAAGCTTAAAAAAGTAAATACATTATGATACAAGTGCGAAAAAAATTAAGTTAGAAACGAGTGGCGATGAAGTATACAACACGACCGAAGGAAGTGCTTTATTTTGACACGATTTACAAATTTCCATTTAGCACATGTATCATACGTTTTTCAGTAGGTACAGATGACCCTCCAAAGTTTCGACCTACAAAAAATGGCCCATTTCTCGCTCTAGTGCGTAAAAATACACAAACTGTACTGAAAAATAAGCACCTATATACTCTGCCTGCCTACCGGCGGCAGTAGGACAAGGGGGCGAATTTGAAGATATTCCATTTAATCACATGATAAAATTATCTTCAAACTATTTTTTGAACAATGAACTAAAGGGCGCGAAAAGTAGATTTTATTCAATGTGCCGTGTTAAAATTGTGCCCATATTTGGATTTTCTTTAAATTGATACTGTGAAAAAAATCTAGTCAGTCAAGTAACAATCAAACAACTCAGTGGCCCTTATTTTCGTTTTAGGAATATAAAGTCTAGATTTTAGTATGGCGTAATTGTTCATGATGGGATCATTTATTTTCTCTTTTCCATTCGAAGACGATTTATTTACATTTTTGAATCTTATAAAATCCAGCTTCACTAAAGATTAGGAGAATAAATTAATCCTACTTAGGTATATAAAATATCATATGACACTTTATATTTCAGCCAAAACACGAAAGTCGTTTATACAAGTTACACGCGGATCACATCGTCAAAGGCACCAAAAGTCAGGAATTGATCAGACAGCTACAAATTTTGGAAGCAGAGAGCATTCAAAGGGTGGAATCAACCTTACGTGATTACGATGCTGGAGAAAATCTAAACATCGATAACTTGATGGAAGATTACGTGATGAAAGAAGTGAAACTTTACGTTGTTGACACCGAAAACGAATAAATTGTAAAAATAGATACGTAATAAGTAGTACACATTAATGGCCATACGAAAAACGAAACCAAAAATTAGTTTTAGAAATATTTAAAGTAACAAAGTTACGAGTTGTTAATATTTTTATTTATTTTTGTTTTTTCTTTATAAGAGTTAATATAATTACAAATGAGTAAATAAATATATTGCATCGCCAAAAATTGTAATCTTCGTATTAATCACAGTTTAAACTTTTTAAATGATCTCGATGTCAATAGTATGTAGGGGTACAATGGTACATAGTAATATAATATAAATACCAGACCATCCAGCGCGACTTGCAAGTGCAAGTACCGCACGGGTTGACGAAATGAAGCCGTGGACGACACGGCAAATCATGGTAGATTTGTCTGATTCATATAAGCCGTGTAACGATTTTAATAAAGCTCATTGTGAAAACTCGTCTGGTTTAATTTAGATTTTATCGACTATTAGTACCTTATGTTCGATTATATAAATGCCATAAGATTCGCTTATTCAAGCGAAAGTACAGTCACCACATGGGAATGTTGAGCCACTTGGCAATGGATGCAATTTGGTCGTGTAATATTATGGGTTCGGTATTTTTCGTTAGTAGGCACGATCGCGACATGACCAATGTTCCCCGATGATATGTCAGTCAAATACGAATCTTTGTTGCGTCAAAATTTCAGTGTGTCAAAACTAGTTGAAATAATAAAACTTTCTTCGTCTACGAGAATTAAGGATTAGTCATCGGCCATTATTAGACGCTAGATGTCGTTGTTCCTAGAGGAAACTGGATAACGACAGTTCTTCATAGATTTGTTTAAAACCGTTTAGTAATTTATTCGTATTTGCTTCAAAGCGGAAGCCATGATTTATCAGATATTAATAGGCGAGGTATTTTTTCCATTCATATTTATATAAATAGGCATGTTATCGAGCAATTTTAAATTATTTTTTTCACTGACAGAGACAAATGCTATTGCTGTCTTTATTATCATTCGTTACAGCTCAGTTGACGTTAGTTGAATACTTATGTAATGTAACCTTTGTAGAAATATAGTAGGTAACCTTTGACAATTTACCCATTATCCTATAATCTGTCAGTAGCCGTAAAAATGTATAATAGAAACTTGATAGTTTCTGACTGAAATTCTAACTTTGAAAAAATACCTGTCAGTGACAGCCGTTAAAAGGAAAGTGAACGAAATTACCATCAGGGCTCTGAAGTTAGATTGACGTCTCCAGGTCTAAAGCGGATGTTATAACGTAACTATAGTAACGTCAGGTTCCGAAAAAATAGCGAACAATCATTGGTTAAACATTTTTGTTATTACGTAACCATGGTAATGTCACCTTCTGAAGAATACGCGAGCGGTCATTGGCTAACCGTAGCAACGTCCGCTCCATTGGTCAGCAGAGTTCGGCCGAAGTCGTGATACCAGCCTCATAAGAGTTCGGAACCCGATTTGTATTATTCGACCAAGTTGTGAACAGTGGCAAGTGGCTCAACAATCCCGTGTGGTGACTGTACTACTTTACGCTATTGTATTGCCGAACTGAAGTCAGTGTCATGTACTCATGTCTTACCATTGACGCGTTATCTTATGGCGATCAAAAAGTTAAAAGATGAAATGCGATAATTACACGGTTTAAATTCGAATATCCAAAAATCGTAGCTGTTACGATACCTTTTAATTTAGATAAAGTGTTCATGTCGAATAAAAGTACTGCGTCGAGCACTGGTACTGTCTTAAAAAGAAATGGGAGCTGTGCTGTAAGCTTATTAGGTATTTGAATGAACTACTGCTGTAGCTTTGCACGGCCAGTCCAATATAGGAAGAAAGTGGCAACTGCAGCTTCGCTTGAAAATATCAACGTAAAATTGGCGAAAATACGGTTTCTTTCGTAGTCCGCTGTTTCCTCCCCCAAAAATAGAAAAATAATAAAATTCGGTATGCATGCGATGCGTCATGATTCCGTACCGTTACCTTTTTAAGCTGCAGTGTGGTAAGACTTCACACCAACTGAATAGCTCAACTGACTTCAATACTTTGTTAAAATTTAAGTGAAAGTCAAATCAAATAAAGGACACCTACTTTTAATAAATTGGGTGGTTAAATAAAATAATGTATACTTCAAAGAGTGAAGGTTCTTTAATTTCATGTACTTATACAACTTAGTCTGAAGTATCACATGAATTCGTAAGATTAGGGAAAGATAAATATTTAAGCTACCTAATGCAATAGTATTACAATTAAACAGCTAAGTTGTACACTTAAATGTAGCACATTCTTTGAGATTTAATAAATGCCATACTATTATTATCTACACTAAGTTAATTTTGTTTACATATCCTGCAACGCAACCAACGAACAACACAATTATGAGGTACCCCATAAGTTTCGGCCTAAATTGTATAAAATATTAGCAATGATAAAGTGTCTTAAATAAATATAACATAATGTAGAGGAACAAAAATCGTCGATTAGTTACATTAATTCCTCTAAGATTATCTCTTATTGTACTAGTAGTAATTTAGACAAAACGGTATTTTAGTTAAGTCACTTGATCATGCGAGCGTGCTAGAGTTTAAATACAAACGTCCCAGTACTGTAGAAACCTAGGAAATGATATGCTATGTTCTTCTGTCCTATTACGCTTTTCCTAAGTCACAAGAAGTTTGCATTTAAAAGTTATAATTGTACCTATCGGGTGTGGCGCTTGAAAGTACACAAAATGTCTATCACTACTGTTTCATTATAATATTCAATTATTAAGAATAATGAGATCCTTATTATTTATAAAAACCAGTGGCCAGTTCATTGGTGAAATCCAAGCTTGTCTATGGACTAGGCGGCGTGCCTGCGGGCCGGCGAGGCGACCGGAGGATGGATCGAGGCACGCCGCTAAGCCGATCTACAAGCCGCACGACTCGAAACAGTAAGTATGCTCGCTCTGACTTAGCACAAATGGAACAACTTCGACTGTGCCACTGCACTTATGCTCCTTCTAATAGACCGCGCTCAAGTCTGAACTAAACAAAATATTAACAATTCCGATCCTACGTAACCAGAACTACAGTATCTTACTTGAGCGCAGTATATCAATGCAAATCTATTGTTGTAACCTATAACTGTGGCTCGGACAGAAGTTTCTACCGACAATCTTACACCCAGCTTAAAACATATTTCGAATAAAAACACTAACAAATTATAACACCAATATTAAAAATCATTTTCTGTTTTATTATAATTTTGGAAGGTCGATTCGTATGCACAAATGATACATCTAAAAATCCATGGCACGACACTGTCTGTGACGCAATATTTCGAGCTGCGTTAACTAAAAGTAATGAAACAGACTAGAATGCTGGTAGTAAATTCCGTAAGCCACTAGTACACCACTCACTACATTATTTCATTAAATAAATATTTACAACTACTTATTCCATATCGCAATGCTTTTACATCAGCCACGATAATTTATAAACTACATAATTATATGTTAATCAAGAAATATGCCATGCTTATCAAAAACAGAGTAGCAATATATGATTGATAACATATTACATCTCTATACATTAACGGAAGAGGCCAAGGATTTGTTTAATGTTAGAGTATCGTTTCATTGGAAAATACATATCAAATCAATCTTGTTATGTATGGATTATCATTGCCGCACACTCACTACTCAAGATGTGCATGACTCGACTGGCTCGTGAAACGGGGCCCTGAACGACGATGAAATACATTAACAGGTTGCCATGCGATTATGAACACAGCACTTACAGACAACTAATGTACCTACAGTTTGCTCAAAATATCTTAGCTGAATAAGTTATTATCAGACGGCAAGGTCGTATGAACTATACATATTAATGGGTAAGGTAAACTACTCATTCGTTGGCACTTAAAAACTTATATTGACATCCTTTCATATTATTATTACTGACGCCAGTGCTATACAGACAGATGCTGTAGTGGTTATGTTATGTCAATAATACAGGCCTGCTAACAGAGCTGTCTACCTTACTTATAAATATTCATAATTATTGGCATAGTTAATTGAGTGCTGTACGCAAAATAACGGGATCAAGTTATGTAGCTACATATAAAAAATACATTATTTAAATTATGTGAAAAATACAGTCGTCAAAATGCTAGGCAAAACTAATAACTAGTAAGTGTTACTTGTGGCCTTAATGATTCATTTTATAGTAAAAAATAAAATACTAAGATTATACATTCAAAAACAATTTCTAGTATTTAATGACATCACTTATCATTATAAACTCCTAGGCACATATAATATTACACGTCGATCAATAAGATCTCACAAGATAAAACTAAAAACATGTTTTATATGTACAAACACCTAAATCCACCAGATATCTTACAGATTTGCCAAATTTACAAAAACGTAATGAAATTCATGAATAATGGGGAACGCGCCATTTCATAGACATGTTACATAAAAAGATCTAATAAGCACTGTATAATAATAAAACATTTCGTAACGTAGATAGAGCCGAAACATGGCACAATACAATCTGACCACTGATATACAAGTTATCGCTCGTAACTATTATGATTCGAATAGATGAAAATGTTAAACATTTTGATCATTCTGTCTGTACACATAGACACTCTTAATGTTCTAATCAACGATGAAAACTTTTTCTATGGTGTATGCGTTCGGTCATTAATTACAATATCAGAATATCACTTTTATTGTGGGGGAACTCAATTGCTTAAATATTCAAAAAGCATTTTCAACAATATATTTTCCCAACCCCTTCCCATCTAAAATTATGTAATAACAGATCACTATGAATAGCTGGCGAATCTATATCATCACTCTTATTATATCGTCAGCGCTTACAAACGAATGCAATACGCACAACATGATGGGTGCGAACCAGATAACGCGATTACAATGTGTAGTTTTATATAAACATATTAATAGGTCGATTCTTAAAAGCTGGTACCTACCTACGGATTTTGTATGCAACAGGTCGTTAATTGATATTAATTCCGTGCCAGTTATTTGGATTAGATATCATATAATTTTTCCGGCACTACTCTTTTTGAATATTTGGTAGTCAAATGCAAGAATTATATCAACACAAATAGTAATTAAAGAGTATAAACTTCTCTTTTACACTACCTACTTTTTAACACATCCTTTAATTTATACTCGGTATATAAGTCTCATACTTCTTGTATTCTAATATTACTGTGTCTGACATTAAAAAATATATTTACAAATACTAATATTTAAAAAGAGAGGTGTCATGTTTAAAACAAAGATTTAACGATTAAAACAAAAGATAAACAACAACACGTTAACTATGTACACACACAAACATTGATCGATTATACCATAAACAATAATTATTTTTGGCAGAATAAATAAATTCAAATTTTACCAGTCATTCAGAAATAACATTTTACGCTTCCGCTTTTTATTTCTAAGATAAATTAGAAATCTTTCCTATAATTTACATACAAGAGGACAAACTCAAAGAATGCTGTCAATTTTTGTGTAAGCGTAAGAATTTCAATATTTTTATTTTTGTGAAAATGTATGTCTAAGATTCTATGGAATTTTATTAGTTTTAGGAATACATTCAATTGAATACACATTTCGATAATTAGATTTAGTACAAGGTCAGTTATAAAATATATAAAATTAGAAATGTAAATTTAATGTGATTGAACTGGTGTGAATATTTCATACAAGTAATAAAATAAACGCATTTATACGCAAATTTTAAGTTGTTAAAATATGCGTTGGCTTAGAGGCCCATTCAATTCCCAGCAAGTGGAAATAAGAAATAAAAGTGTCGTATGAATTGATTTAGACTTAATACTCTGTACCTGTGCAAATATAAGCTACTTATATCCGCTTAGGCGAGTTCAGTGAGAGTCAGCAACAGATATGTAAACAAAAAGCACAGATTTATAACATTCGTAGGATATGGACATAATTAGCATAAACTTTTGTTTATATACCAATTGACGCGTGTTAGTTTATCGCAGGCCTTGAAACACTGGGAAACCCAAAGGAACTCCAGTACATACACAAAGAAGTACCGCGGATATTAAAGTATGAATAGAGCTTAGACTATGGGCACTGGAGGTACTGAAGCACACTTGGCCTCTTTGTGGTCTTTAGAGATGAGTTTGGATTTAAACAATTTGCTGATTTTTTCTGTCATAACACAAACTAGGCGGCAGACAGCCGCATTTTAAACTACTCCATAGTCAACCCTAGCAAATTCTCGTCAATTAAAATATTTGTAAGAAAATATAATCCATACTATTACTAAGTTACAATGAATATTCTCAGCGTGAAGGTATCAAGCAATCAATCTAGGAATGATATGGACACCACATCGATAGAACTAGTGTGTAATTGAGAATGCACTAATTTGTGTATTTTTTTCGTATTTATACATGAGACGTACATTTGAACAGTTAAGTAGCGTAAATGAAATATTATATTTTTTGTGTTTTTTGGAGATTTATCAAAAACGGCCGTACAGATTTTGATTAAATTAAAATCGTACCTTTACATTATGAACACGTCAATTCAATCAAACTAGAGTTCATTTTAATTTAATAAGTATGCGCTGTAGCCCGGTGGGTATCTAAATTGTGAATTTCCAACGAACGCATGCATAGAAATATAAATACGTTGTTTTTTTTCCCTTACTGGATGTTGCGTCAGTTAGAAATATCTCTGGCAAATAGGGAATGTGTGTGTAGATAAGTACATACACACATATTTGTTGCAAAGTCACAGCTTATTGTTTAACCACGGGTTGTTCGTGTCATGTTAGGACCATAGTGCCAATATTATTATTACAAGTGCACATGGAAGTACAATTTACTGTGTTCAGGATAATACTGTAACAGAATTTGTGGATCACTGAGGTTGAATGTTTGACGAAATCAAATTCCACTAACGCATATAATAAACTCGTTTACATGAAATAATTTACATACGTAATTACACATTAATCGCTGTTTATAGGGTTCCGTAGTAAACTAGGAACCCTTAAGTAAACTAGGAACCCTTATAATTTCGCCATTGTCAAAATAGTACCTCAATATCGAGGGTCGTCGTGGTCAAAGTCGAGTAAACCTGTTTTTGAAGTACGAGTTATCTATATGATACTTACGAGATGTTATTTCAATGAACAAATATCTGGGTAATATCGGTTTTGACTGCGCAACCCTCGATATACAGTTGAAATAGAAAAAAAAACTACACAAATCATGTCGCTTCTTCTGATGGCGCACATGAAACTTAAAAAGAATTTAGTAAACGTGATGATTCAAAGATACCTTTTAACCAAGATCTACTTAATATTCAGTCCATAGCAAAATTAAAGCATTATTACAGTGAACTATTTCAGTACAATAAAATCCTTATTAAAAATAACTACAAGCAAATGTTAACCTGAAAACGTGCTTGAAAACTTTCCACTATTGTGTTACCCAAGTACCAAGTTATTTGCATAGCTAGGCAAGCGATTAATTAGAAAATTATTGTACCCAAAGACCTTATCTATTATTCAAACACAAATATTGTATGTGCAAAGCTTCTGCCATTAAAGACAGAGTCATATTCACACATTAATACGTCGCAGTACCAATTGTCAGAAACTTTAAACATACAATATGAGTGACGAACCATCGTTATCATATTTAGATTTAGAGAGCTCACATGATTTACGAACTAATTTCGCTGTTATCTTTACAATGACCCTTCATAATGAGCTCTGATTAAATCATAACACTTTCATCATACATTGTACGCTTAAAGTAGGACTCCTTGTTTTAAATTCATACTGTAATAAAAGATTTTACAACACTTTAAATGTCTGATACTTCAATGCAATGTTTTGGATCTTTTAGATCTCTTCAAAGCCTTTGAAGACCTCACCCAAGGTAACACGAAGTCTCTGAAAAAAAAGAAAAGAGCATGTATTTAATTGAATCAGGAGTTACTTTGCTTGCTTCCCCTCGTCGTTATTAGTTGTAATTGTTTATTTATGTACCTACTATTAAGTTACTAACATTAGCTGTAAGTAGCCACATGTAACTATTCTAACAAGCTATGGATCACGAGTCCGAAATAAATGATTTTTAATTTAAAAATTTAATTTGCGGAAGAAGGATGAACAATATTACTTTGCTATTCCGCGATACAATACGAGCAAGTTAATTAGTGCAACCCACTATAATAACTTGCGTTTTTTGCTTGCGATTAATTTTCCGTAACTCTCGCCGCAAACATAAATACGCAAAAAAACTATAAAAAATCAACACCAATAACACTTATACTCGACACGTCTTTCGCCTCTACGAAGTATCATCAGGTTTTCACGATGTCGTCGGTCTGGTATCCGGCAAGGGAATGATGAGCAGTTTGAAGTGAACTGAACTGAATATACGAATGACACTCCTCCTGGAGTATGCGTGGCTGCACGTCACCGTCATTTGGGGACGGTGTTGAGAGGCTGTTGAAGTGATGAGCTGTCCAGTCTGGTCAGCCATATTTATACCCTGACCCCCAAAAATTTTAAGAATATACATTATTTACCGGTACGACAATACGAAATAAAAACGCCTTAAAATGCTGTATTTTGTTATGCTTATGATAGCATAGCTTATAATTGCAACTATAAGAACAACAAGTTTGCTCAAAGGATTTGCTCCAATATTTAGACTCATTCAGTACTTTATTTAGATGTGTGTTATCATTATCATTCACCTCAACTCTTGTGAATTACAATTTCAGTAGGTAATTAAAAACTTCTTGTCAAAATTTTTATTAATCATTCATGTTATCCATGGTTACATAGGGTTTAATATAATTAGCATTAAATGCATAATAAATATGGCGTTTGTAAGATACTGGCGACTCAACCAATTATCCCTTCGTTTGTGATTGATAAGGATCCGTACAATAGATAACTTATTTTTTTCCAGGTTTACCAAAAGCGATATACCAGGATGGAGACGAAAGAGCTACCTCCAATTTAGGTACCAAGCAGCATGTTAAATTAAAAAGAAATAACAAAAACACAGTTTATGTGACACACGCTGGAGGTATGGCCAGACGGGCACCGTGTCGGTGTTCGCACACATGAAGCGCGCGTCGCGCTGCGTTTGCGGCCAGATGGTGAAGGTGGCAGGCTCCACAGTACCAAGCAATCTGTTAAATTTAAAGAAAAAAAAAGCAAAGAGTACGTGGTAGACACTTACGCTGGAGGTATGGCCGGGAGTATCTCGCCGAAGGCCATGACGGGCACGGTGTCGGTGATCTCGATGAAGCGCGCGTCGCGCTGCGTGTGCGGCCAGATGGTGAAGGTGGCGGGCGGCTGCGCGGGCGACGCGCTGCCCCACGGGTCGCGCTGCCGCTGCCGGAGGCGCTCCACGTGCCGCTGCTCCCGGATCCGCCGCATGTGCCATCTGTGGCAATTAAAATTAATCTCAAACATGAAATATTGTCTTTGCGTTCCTTAAAATAGACTCGGAAGTATCGCTTTTAGGGCGCAGTAACTCACTGGGATGGAAATGGAATTTCATAAAACTTTTCAGGCCTAGGCCTGCAAAGTGACTTTTTTTGTATTTCTTTGTATGTGTGAGAAAAGCACAATACATGCCTCGGCGTGAAAACGGATTCCCAGCCTCGTTACCTATCAGTACCAGTACCAACTTCGCCGGAAATCCTCATTTTCCCGGCCTCTGTAATGTAGGTACTATTATTAAACATGCAATGAAATGTTACCGTTATATGCCTAAAAAGCGGCCGGGAAGTACCTCGTTGCTACCTTTTTTTAATTTTCATTTGACATAGGTTTGTGACCCGGCATCTTGGCTTTATAAATGTTTGCGTACTTTTTGTAGTATTCACTATTCGAAATTTGTAAAAATGATCTAAATAAGCTAAATAAAGGACTTGAGGTTTGGACGAGATACCGAAAGTCAAGAAACTCGTTTTATGAACCTTTGAAGTTGCATGGAAAAGTTCATTATTTAAAGAATAAAAATATTCTAAAACCAATGATAACATCGAAAACCCCATAAAGCACACAGCGATGAAGTGATATTTGAAGGCGCGAACGTGAAATTACTCTTACCTTAGTTGCCGCCTCTCCTCGGCTTCTAACTTCTGATGGCGTTTCTCAAAAACCTTGTCGTCCAAATTCTCTGTACCTTCCAGAGTATACGTGCTAGTGTAGGGCTTCTCTCTCCACCTCGGCACCTAAAAAAATTTGATAATTCAAACACTTTAATATACTTGGAATAAACAATCAACAAGAAATTAAAATACTATCCTACCGATATAAAAAAAAAGAAATATAATTTGCCAATGATGAAAAGGATAAGTCATTGACGATGGGGTAAATTATG
>JALPQI010020838.1:0-26195 GCA_025490895.1 Thaumatotibia leucotreta | reverse complement strand
CTAATATACATTCAATGGGTTAACTAACACATACGACTTTTCTATTCCAATACTATTTAATACTGTAAGGTATTCCCTTATTGGGCGTCCCGGGTAAGAAGGTCGTATGTGGTTAACGTCCGTATAGCGCTTGCGACGTTTTGGACGCAAGAGTATGTGCGCACGCGATGCGTCATGCACGATCGACTTGCAGGGTTGCCAACTTAGTCTATTGGCGATAGAAGGAAATTTCTCGATCTCATAACCCTGTCTGTGTTAAGGATCAGTACAAAGGATTTTGAATTCAAATTATGATTTTTAATTTTTAAATACATACCTATACAGGGTGAGCATTTCAAATGGGTCAGTGGGGAGGTTTTGGAAACCATAACAGATTTCGAAATCTTGTCTTAGGAACCATGGCTTCGATTTTAGTAAAAAGAAAAACTGCATTCATACATTTACAAAAATACGTATGCTCGATACGGGAATCGAACCTTGATTTTTTGAAAAATAAAATTTTATGTTTTCCTGAATGCAGTTTTTCTTTTTACTAAAATCGAAGCCATGGTTCCTAAGACAAGACTTCGCTATCTGTTATGGTTTCCAAAACCTCCCCACTGACCCATTTGAAATGCTCACCCTGTATTTCAAAACTACAATTGGGTCAATATTCTTTTCGTTGTCTTATTTTGTGTTCCTAAAAAACGTGACGCAGTGGTGATTTTTGTATGAGATGATGTTTTGTTTTCAATTTCTGATATGCCTATGGAATGGATGGATTAAAATGTAGCGTGAAAAAGAAATGCAAGTGCACCGGTTTTTTTTTATATACTGAGTCGAAACAGCAACTAACAGCGTGACAGAGTGGTATGAAACAAGACAACGAAAATAATTTTGACCCAATTATTAATTGATTTGAGTTCATTGCCTATTATATCAAACACAAATGAAGTTTAATACAGTGGCGGTACAATGAGTTGGCAAGTATACCTTAAGGTGCATTCAGACCAAACGAGCATTCGCTAATCTAACCCCCTACTCTAAGAAATTCGATCGTTACCCAAAACGTGATTCGTTGATTTTGTAGAGTGGCGGATAGAATAGCGAATGCTCGTTTGGTCTGAATGCACCTTCAGGTTTTATTCGATACGTAAAGCAGGCCATCGCGCTCGTTCCGGTAAAGGTGGATTTAGACCAAACGAGCGAATGCTCATTCTATCCCCCACTCTACGAAATTCGCTCGTAAAGGTGCATTCAGACCAAACGAGCATTTGCTATTCTAACCCCCTACTCTACGAAATTCGATCGTTACACAAAACGTGATTCATTGATTTCGTAGAGCGGGGGATACAACAGCGAATGCTCTTTTGGTCTGAATGCACCTTTACACAAAACGTGATTCGTTGAAATTCGTTGATTTCGTAGAGTGGGGGATAGAATGATCATTCGCTCGTTTGGTCTAAAATTCTAAATCCACTTTAAAAGCGAGCGCGATAGAATGCTTAGTATAAAAGATATAAAGTGTGGTGACGGCAGAAAGAATACATTTGTCACCACCCCAACTCCTCATGCGGGTGTCGTAAAAGTCGACTAAGGGATTGAAGTGTCACTGTCCATTATTTGATAAAAGATTGATAATGGGCAGCAGCGTCATCATAGTAGACACATTACTGCGATTGCCAATCCGCTTGCCCAGCGTGGCGATTATGGGCATTTACCACCTAATGCGTCTATACGCATAGTTTAATAGGAGAGGCCTTCGTCCAGTCAGACTATCATAGGCTGATGATGGGTGATGTGATACGTAAAGGCGAGCGCGATAGAATGCTTAGTATAATAAATAATGTAAAGCTCGCGGTTGTATGTTGTATTGTACGTCAAGGCCAAGCCACACTGGATACGTGTGCAGCTTGTGCATGTACGCGTGTGCGACGTGCGTTGTAGCGTATGAACTATCATATTAGATAGCACACCGCTTGCGTGGCTTGCACGTGCGCGTGACCAGCAAACGGTGCGCCTTTTACTATGCCATTTCATACGCTACAACGCGCATCAATGCATGAAAGGTTTTCAAATTCGAAATATTTTATTGTAAGATTATGCATGTCATCAACCGTCTTGCGGTATACAATATGTGCTTACAATCTAGATAACAAAAATAAAAAGCAAATATCATTAATTAAAAAAAATAATACAACTACCCACTTAAATTACGTATTTCTCAAATTGATTTATACAATAACATAAAATTAAATAATTTCTAAAATTTCTTTTAGTTTTACAGTCACTAGACTATAATACATTTAAAATCCATTTTGTGGCAACCCTAACTAACTTCACACTCCACTTGCGCATGCGCAAATTGATAGCTCCACGTTGACACGTCTCTCTCTAACGTGTGGGTGTCAGGAATGGGTGTCCTTTTCGCACCTAACTGTGGACGGCTAACAGTTAGACCGTGCCGTGATCGATGCTCACTGGCTATTATAGTGGAAAGTTATCAAACAGTAGGTTAGTTGTAGGAACGTAAGATTAAAATGGTACATTACGACACAAGTGCGAAAAACATGAAATTCGAAACGAGTGGCGATGTTTTAAAACACGACCGATAGGGAGTGTTTTAAATTGACACGAGTTACGGATTTCGTTTTTGAACGTGTCCCGTATGACGTTTTTTTAATGCAGATGGCTGTCCGAAGTTTTGGACCTGACGTAAAATGACACACTTCTCGCACTAGAGCCTAAGGCTGCGGCTCTATTGTGGAGGAGAGGAGCGGAGATGTGCAAAATTGATCAAATTACATTCTTCAAATTCAAAATTCGAAACACTCGTGATGCGGTCTCATTGGCCAATTTTGCACATCTCCGCTCCTCTCCGCCTCAATGGAGCCGCAGCCTAAAAAAGGCACCATCTGTACTAAAAAGGCATTTTTTATGTGACCAAGGTAGACAACTGAGAGCTCTCAGCCTACCTGATAGAAAGCAGGAACAGGCCCATGGACATAGTGACCAAAAAATCGCCTATGTGCTGCCTACCCTGAGGACTTAGCTGGATTTCCTCTATCTATGCCAGTAATTACACCGGCTATCTTACCCCCAAACCGGAACACAGTATTAACTATATAGCGACAGGTTAACGGGTAAGATGGTGGTAGCTATCCGGGCGGACCCTGCACGAGGTCCTACCACCAGCAAGGCACCAGCTAGGTTTGTAACGACAATCAAGCATTAAATTTCAATAAAAACTTGGTTTCAATGTTAGTTTTATTTATGAGACATAATACTATTTGAGTATAAGCGTTTAGATGTAAAAAGGGTGCAGATGGAATAATGTACCTGGATGCTGGGTGACGTAACGGGTGCCGGAGTAAAATCACCAGCGGCTATGTTGTACACCATATATTTATTTATCCAGTTACACAAGGGAATTTAGCACTATTTACATAAAACGGAATAGATGGAGTAGGACCGAAAGACAGAAAATAAGTATTAACATTAAACGAATTAAATTTTACAAATTGTCAAGGATGACAAGACGTTAGGAACCAAAATTATTTAGCGCATGCGTCTTGCGACGGTATGTGTCAGTTGCAGGCGAGCGCTGGGAAAAAGCATCGCTGCAGCGCTGCATGTACCGCGGGCCGACCGTTAGACCGATCCCGCTTCAAGCGCTGCATGCAGCGGAACATAGGGCCTTGCAACTATATATAAGAGCGCTCGTACACCTGTAAGTTCTTACGTAAGTTATAGGGACGGGGCTATACTAAGGAATGAGAGAGTGATATTCATCTCTCATTCCTTAGTATAGCTCCGTCCCTATAACTTACGTAAGAACTTACAGGTGTACGGCTAGCCTAAGAGCGCTCGTACACCTGCAAGTTCTTACGTAAGTTATAGGGAAGGAGCTATACTAAGGAACGAGAGGTGAATATCACTATCTCATTCCTTAGTGCAGCCCCGTCCCTATAACTTACATAAGAACTTACAGGTGTACGGCTGGCCTAACTACTAATAAAATCGTTCACTCTGTCCGCGAGTAATTTATAATTCATTGTTTTTGTTAGAAATAATTACGGAAAAATTTGAATAAATTACAATTCAAATTAGATTACGTAGATTCCGACCCCACAAGCGCAGTGATATACGAACAGACAGATATACGGACTGGACGAAACTATACATAATAAGGGACTTTTTTTACCACTTTGGCTACGGAACCGTAAAGAGGCGTCTTATCGGGTAAACGCTTATGCATACGTTAGGGCTTGTCCATTAATCAGTAATCACGTCATACAATTTTGGCCTGTTTTAGACCCCCCCACCCCCCATGGTGATATTTGATGATATTTTCGTAAGGTGAATGCTGTGTGATAACCATAAGCAACAGTCGTGAATTTAACGTACATTTTCTTTAGTTGCTATCCTTCACGCTCGCACCAATACCTACGTGAGTGAGAGCTGGATGGATAAGTTGGATAGAAAGTAATTCTGCATTTAACTCCGGTGCAAGATCACATGGTAAGCCTAGGCACACAGGTCAATACTTTAGCCGTACCATGACTTTGCGACAATCGGTAACGTTTTACTCGATACGTAAAGCAGGCCATCGCGCTTGCTCAAGATATTATGCATCACGTTTCGAGGAAAACCTAACGTATTCTTTACTTTTCAACTCTCATGTCATAGTCAACAATGGTCCACCACTTTTCGACTTTATTACTACTGAATAGACATGAGCGCCGCGCCGGCGCGCCGCCGCCGCCGGTAAAAACTTCGCGCCGCCGCCGCCGACGCCGCGACCGGCGTGGAATCGGCGTGACCTTGATGAGGCATCAAAATATTACGCTTCTTTTAATACTGAGAATTAAAGTTTTTAAATAGCTAAAATCGTTATAAATATCACATTTCGAAAATATTTTGGTTTTACAGTCGAGTACAAACATATGTATACGCCTGGAAGTCACAATATTATGTATCCATTTAAGTTAGTAGCTATGTTTGGTTTTCTTGTTCTCGGTTGTACTTCGTATATTAGTATTAGTAGTTATTAAAACCAATAGATATACTGTTAATGTTTCTTCTTGACGACGGGAACCACAGCGGACGTTACCAAAACCTTCAAGATGTGGTTCGCATTCTCAGGGTTGGAGGTACGAGATTTTGTGAAATGCAACGCAGGGGCAGGAACTCAAAGTTTTCAGGGGAGACCTTAGGGCAGTTGGGGCTAATGTAGTAACGACCTAAAAACCCACCAGTCTCTTGGTCAGGGAAACAGACTCTAAACCGAGAGATCAGTAAGCACGTACGACACGATCTCCGGTGCCCCAACACTCTTTCGATTGAAAGAGCGATCGTCAGAACCGGGGTCAAAATTGTTCGTACAATCTCTAGGAAAAAGCCACCTCACGAAGCTGACAACAGCTCAACGTGAAGAAGTCGTTACTTCAAAGCCGGCAGTCCTTTCCGAAGTGGGCGACTTCTATGGCCGATTATAAGCTTAGCATGCATCTCGACCTGATCCCGAAAATGAGGATTCTAGATCCACTTTAATACGCCACTACACTGAAGACCTGCTAGAAGTCAGTATCGGCGAAATCGATATCGCTCTTGAGTAGTTTAAAAACGAAAAAGCCCCTGAATAGGATGGCGTTACAACAGAGTTGTTAAAAGCAGGAAGTAAACTCGTACGGAGGGAGCTCCAAAAGCTTTTTAACGCTGTCCTATTTGAATGGAGAACTCCGGAGGCATGTAGTACAAGTGTGGTCGTCCTGTTCGTAAAAAACGGTGACAAAACCCTGATGAAGAACTATAGACCCATTTCTTTTCCACGCCATGTCTATAAGCTGTTCCCAAGAGTGATCACAAACCGTCTTGCGCGGAGACTCGATTTGACAAATTCCAACCTCCGAAACAGGTTGGATTTCGGAGCGGATACGGCACCATAAACCACATTCATTTTATTTATTTTATTTTTATTCCAATAAGTTCACAGCATAACAGTAAAAACCAAGTCACTGCGAACAAAAAATGTACATGTCAAATAATATATAAAAACTAATTAAATTTGGGCGACAACGTAACGACGTGGCTCCGTTGCGTCGTCTGATCTGACGTAGAATTCGGCAGATTGCCCCGGAACTGCCGAAACACGACGCTCTTCGGCCAGAAGTCTGCACTCGCGATGGTATCCTGCAGTGGGCGCGGCACGCGCACCACAACTGCTGCACCCTGAGCGAGAAGCCAGTCTTACAGCGGACATACTCTACAACGTCATCGGGTACGGCGGAGTAATGTAGGCGTAGGCGCGACACATAGAGCGCCTTACTCGGTGTTGCGACCCGTAAGCCAGAATTAACTGGCTCGGCGGAGTCACATAGAGTTTTCCGAGGCGCCCTGCGCGCCTTGCTCTTGTGTGAATGCCTCCTTGTCCACACTGGTGCGGTTGGACTTATCCTTAATCGCAACCCGTACACACCACACAGTGCGGCAAATTATACAGAAGACCGAAGGGCAAACATAGCAGATGGGTAGAAACAACTTCGAGGATGAGGTGAATAGAAGGATTTAGCTAGTTTGGGCAGCGTTTGGAAAGCTACGCCGAGTCTTTACATTGTCGATGCCAGTATCTGAAGACAAAAGTCTTCAATCAGTGTGCCCTACCCGTCATGACGTACGGAGCCAAAACATGGACACTCATGGTACGGCTGTTCCACAAGTTCAAGGTCGCTCAGCGAGCTTCGGAAAGGGCTATGCTCGGCTT
Organism: Thaumatotibia leucotreta; assembly: GCA_025490895.1. Classification (NCBI taxonomy): domain Eukaryota; kingdom Metazoa; phylum Arthropoda; class Insecta; order Lepidoptera; family Tortricidae; genus Thaumatotibia; species Thaumatotibia leucotreta. The sequence continues at coordinate 19,453 of JALPQI010020838.1, read as the reverse complement.
CGCCAGAGAACCAAAGTGATCGGCATAGCCCAGCAAGCTGAAGTAGAGTGGGTGGGAGGTGGGAGTGGGCTGGCCATATTAGCTGTAGAACCAATAACCGTTGGGGTAAACGAGTTCTTGAGTGGAGACTGCGTTTCGGCAAGCGTAGTGTAGGACGACCTCAAGCAAGGTGGAGCGACGATTTGCGCAAGATGGCTGGCAGGAGCTGGATGCGAGCAGCCGAAGCTCGAAGACGGTGGCATGAAATTGGGGAGGCCTATGTCCAGGAGTGGACTGTGATAGGCTGATGATGATGTATTGTTAAGTGTCAATTATTTATCGATAGTTAAAGAGCATTTGAGTCAATCCCTCTCAATCAATTTGATTTTTGCTATGGAAAATTTCGGTCCATGCTATGAACTCTATGAACAACTGTTTTCAAGGCCACGCCGCCGATTCGCCGCCGCCGCCGATCAATTTTGACCGGCGCGCCGCCGCCGGCTATTTGGCCATCGGCGCTCATGTGTACTACTGAATAGAGCCGAAAAGTAGTAGACCAGATATTTTTTTTGTTGACTCCACCTACAGCTACTGACTGCGGCCCTACCGCGAACATTGAAATCCGCAAATTTCAAGGATTCGTCTCTGTCACTCTAATAATTAAATTAAATTCCGAGGATTTGTCTCTCTCTCACTCTAATGACGCCCTTTGTTGGAGTGACAGAGAAAAATCCTCGAAAATTACGTATTTCGATTTTCGCGGTAGTAGGCCTGAATACGGTCGTTCCTACTGTTCTAACCCTGTGTGCTACATTTGAAGGTATTTCCATTTTGCAGCGTTGATGTTTTTGCTGTGTCCGCTGTTTTTGCGGGAGATCGGCATGTGTTTGCTTTTTGCCGATTTCGTAATAATACTAATAATGTCTGATTGACAGGTCGTTCAATATGATTTATGCTTCGTCAGTTTCGGGATACCGAACAGTCAAGTGTAAAAATAAGTACCGAAACGATCCGCTCATGTTACAACGTTCTTATTACACAGAATTAGAGTGCACTAGTTGGGAGTGTTGGGACATATTTTTGATTTTGAACACTTTTGTGTACACCTTATTTTGTCTTTAACTGCAGTGTTATTCACTGAGGAAACCGCCTTGCTGTCAGCGCTGTGTCAGCGCTGCGGCAGCGTCGAGCCTAAAAATGATATTCACTAATGTACTTTAAACGACACTAGTGCTCGGCGACGAATGCGGCGTGAGCTGGAACTACACTGCGTCGAGAGTTTGACGTTTAATGTACGAACTTCGTATTCTCTAACGAAAAACAGCGACGAACTCGCCCACAACCTCGCTCACAGCCTCGATTCCTAATGTCAAATAAAACAGCTAGGATTTTAGACGAGGCTGCCTCGACGTCGAGCTCGTTGACGAACGCAGCGTCGAATGTGTGAATAAGAGAGAGAGAATGTGTGAGAGCCTAGCTGAAGACTTTTGGTTAGATTTGATTTGACATTCAACCAATTCACTACCTAGGTACCGAAGAAGTTAATCTTGGGGGGCTATCATGACCTCTTGAATGCGATTCAGTTTAGGTTCGGCTTGTCAGTTTTGACATCATCATCAGCCTATGATAATCTACTGCTGGACGTAAGCCTCTCCTATTAACTATGCGTATAAACGCATTAGGAGGAAAATACCCGCCACGCTGGGCAAGCGGATCGGCGATCGCAGTAATGTGTCCACTATGATGACGCTGCTGCCCATCATCAATATTTTATCAAATAATGGTCAGTGACACTTCAATCCCTTAGTCGACTCTTACGACGCCCGCAGGAGGAGTTGGGGTGGTGACAAATGTATTCTCATTGCCGTCACCAATATGTGTTTACAATCTAAATAACATAAAAATAAAAAGCAAATATCATTAATTAAAAAATAGAGTAAAATTCAAATACCCACAAATTACATAGACGATTACTAAGACGAAGTTAAAAAAATCTTTGAATCTTTGAAGTCCTTTAACTAGTGGTACATTTAGGCGTACATTTACTTACGTACACCGACGTTTTCCTTACGACGCCGTCACGGCTGAGTGACGACCCCGGGGCGACCTTGGCGACGCGATTTTCCGCTGTTATCGTCTTACCATCCTCATCTTTGAAATAAACAGTAAAAACGCTGTGATTGCTATACGGTCACATCTAGAAATCGAATTTTACGGAAGATGGATTTAGACCAAACGAGCGAATGCTCATTCTATCTACTCTACGAAATTCGTTCGTTACACAAAACGTGATTCGTCGAAATTCGTTGATTTCGTAGAGTGGGATCCCATGCATTCGCTCGTTTTGTCTAAATACACATTTAGATGGGCCAATCAACTTTTCGATCGACATCTTTTCTGTGTGCTGCGTTACTTTTCATGAACTTACAAATGTACGTCAATTAATACAATACACATATTTACAATGAAAAACAGTTGGAACCTAAATGTATCGATGTGAACTTGTGTGGGACCTATCGCATGTAAAATTTATAAGCATTTTTTCTAGCAAACCTGATGAAATTGTCACCTACGTTACGGGACAAAATACTCGTAGTGTCGAACGAAAAGTTGATTGGCCCTTGAAAATGTGTCAAATGCTTTAACGCGCTCGTTGCGTTTGGATACGCGCTCGATGCGTTTTTTAAACGCGCGTATGCTCGTATTCGACACTTGACATACACTCCGGTTATAGTTTCGCAAACGTGCCGCCAGAGGCGCTTTTTGCGTAGGGTCAACCCTCCAGTGAATGAACACCCCCCAGTGAATGAACAAAAACACGGTTTTATACGTAAAATAAGAAATACAGACATTTCTACCACTTCTCGTATTTTTTTTCCTATTAGCAACCCGATATTCTATGCAATGGCAACACTCGGTAAATTTATTTTCTACCAGTTGCAACATGGCTGACGTTTAAAGTTTGAGTTTTTCTGCATTTCTCGTTTTGTATGAAAAAATTAAATCTCAGCTAAGAACAGTGCATATTCAAAGTGGTATTTGAAGTGCTTATTTGATGTGTATCTGCATTATATTTAGGTATGTGGTTAGATTAAGAGCTGAACTTCTTATAAATGTTTAGTTTGGCGGATTATTTAGCGATTAACTTGATATTTTTACGTGTCCGATCACTGGCTTATCGAATGTTCCAAAACCAGTGAATGAACAGGGTGTTCATTCACTGGCGTTAGCTCAATTTAGATTTTGTTCGAAATTTAAATGTTAACGTTATTGTATTATGGTTGTTTTTCGAGGATCTGCATAGAAAACGATTGTGATTCTTTGAGCTAGTGTTGAGACACTAGTGTTCATTCATAGGTATGAAAAATCCAGTGAATGGACTATGGAAATTTTGGTCGTTCATTCACTAGATTTCTAGTATCCTATGAATGAGCAGCATGTATGTTTTACTTCTTAAATTGAGTGTGTTCGTGAAATTTCATTCTTCTTATTGTTAGAAATGAAGGCCTATACATTGTTTGCCGCTTCACAAGTTCATTTCAACCAATATTAATGCTATATTTGTGCCTACCTACATAATTTTTTTTTTAGAACACGGTTTTGTGTTTGTGACAAATTTAATATGTTATTGTTCTCTTTTAGAATATGGATGAAAAAAAAAGATATAAATTATTTTGATAAAGTTTTTTAAATAAGAATTTGTTAGGTTATCGTATCAAACAAAGCTAGATACATTTTATTTTATTACATTTTTAATCTCTTTACTTATTTTATTCGTTATGGTTATGACTGATAGTTAAACTATAATAATGTTTACGTTATTAAGACTACGAATGTTAAGGTGTTGATTTTTTTCCTAGATGAATATATTTTTGACTGACTCGCCTTCGACTCGTTTCATAAACCCACACTCGAGTTTTAATGCCCTTCATTATGTACAGTCACATAAACTAGTAATATATAGGTGCAAACAAATACCTATAGGGTACATAATTATGTGAAAAATAACAATTTAATTATTACGATGATACTATATGTGCGGCCGCGTGGTGACGGCAGTAAAAATACATTTGTCACCACCCCAACTCTTCCTGTGGGTGTCGTAAGAGTCGACTAAGGGATTGAAGTGTCACTTACCATTATTTGATAAAATATTGATGATGGGCAGCAGCGTCATCATAGTGGACACATTACTGCGATCGCCAATCCGCTTGCCTAGCGTGGCGATTATGGGCATTTACCTCCTAATGCGACAATATGCATAGTTAATAGGAGAGGCCTACGTCCAGCAGTGGACTATCATAGGCTGATGATGATGATGATGATGATGATGATGATGACTATATGTACAGCATATTATTTTATGTTAAAAAATAATAAAATAATGTTGATTAAAAATATTTAAATAGTGCTCATTCACTGGCTTTTATCGTGTTCATTCACTGGTTTTTTTGTTCATTCACTGGCGTTTTGGGTACTTTTTGATACTTTTGGCTATAACTCAATAACCATAAATAAAGTAAAAAATCGCAGAAATTATATTCTTGTTTATTAAGTAAAGATTGATTCAATTGCATAAAATCATTGCAATTACTCATGAATACCGAGCAATGATATTTCAAAGTTGAGAATTTCCTTAAATGTTCATTCACTGGAGGGTTGACCCTATTCATACAAATGACGATTAAAACGTAAACGCGATCGAGACGTTTTTTATAAGTTATTATCTACACTAGGCCTTCATATAACTATTTCCTTTAAGCGGAACTGAATAGGGAAATTTAAACATTATTTATTAATTTTATTAGTGATTGGCATGAATCAGATTTAATGACAGCAAACATGGCAGCACTACATGGTACGAGACATCGCGTGACCAAATTAGCCTGTCGCAGCCTGTCTCTTTTTACTCGTTTAGTTTGGAGTAAACATACAAATGCTGGTGATTTCATATGGTGCCCGTGAGGAAAGGAAAATATTTAGATCAAGCAAACGTATCTACTTAGCGTGTCAAATGAACTCAGTAAAATCTACTGAGTTTTCCGTCTTTAATCGCAGCTTGCAGCTTTCGGGCGTCAAATTTTGTAAGTTGAAGTGAACAAAAACATTAATAATGCCTCCTTAAGTAATATTAATTGCAACAACACAAAATAATATGAATACTCAAGGGCCTGTGACATATTTAAAATCATTGGCAAGTAACAACTTCAGTACAAAATCTGACACGCTCGGCCGCCATACAAATGAATGAACTTGTTTCTTCTATCCAAATCTAATTCTGTGGAAATATTTTAACAGCATATTCCTGAGGCTCGAGTGGAGACCACGGCTAGTTGAATTTAAATAATTAATAACTATGTAACTAGCTAACATGATGATGAGACCATTACAATAATCAATACATCTACACAGTTTTTACAATCAATTACAAATGTCACAAGATATAACAGCAGGCTTAGCACATGATTGATGCGACAGTATGTCGCCGCGAGATAGATCTCCCGTCCTTCACTAGCTTTATTATCAAATGAGGGACGGATAGACAATTTCGCGGCGAGATACTGTCGCGGCAATCATGTGTTAAGCGTACTGACATTAATTCATTATTAAATTAGACACTTAACGTAATAATAATATTAAAAAAACAAATAACGTTTCGCAGCAATACAACAATAAAATCATCTTGAAGGGAATGTACCTTAAATATCGTACCTAGACGGGTGGATTTTTATTTTGTTGTAGTTTTTTAAAATTTTCCAAATTTGGACTTTTTTACATTTTTTCTACTCAGAATCACGAGCTCTTTCGATCCCGATAGAAATAAAAAAGTGTTCCAAAAAAATCCTTTGAGTTATTATTTTTCATACACTTCCTTCGACCGTAACTCAGTGGAAGGAAAAAAATGCATGGAATTCTTGGGACACTTTTTTCTGCTAATGAGGATCGAAAGAGCTCGCGATTCTGTGTAGAAAAAATATGGAAAAATATAAAGTTGGAATTTTTTTAAAAACTACAACAAAATAAAAATAAGCCCAGATAGGGTATTTTGCTTAAAGAAGATTTTATATTATTTTTAAAAGTTAGTAATTCTGTATTTACAGATGAAAAAAAATGTTGACTCGTTTTAATAAGTAATTTTGTTGTAATTCGACTTACACATTAGGGTCAAAATTCTTTTCGTTGTCTTATTTTGTGTCCCTAAAAAACGTGACGTAGTGGTGTTTTTTGTATTTATAAAATCTCATGAGATGATAATCTGTTTTCAAATTCTGATGTATGGATCTAAATATGGTAAAATCTAGCGTGAAAAAGAAATAAAAAATCACCGGATTTTTTAAATATACCTACTCTACTGAGTCGAAACAGCAACTAAAAGCGTGACCGAGTGGTATGAAACAAGACAACGAAAAGAATTTTGACCCATTTGATGTTGTTAATTTCTTTGATAATGTTATTTATGAAGAGTTATTATTTTTTAGTTATTCTTTCGAATGGCATAATAAAAATTAGGAAGCATTTAAATCACTTTTTATTTAATTATACTACCTATCATGAAGTAGGAACATAACAATTGGCTTACTATACAATTATGTAGAAAACGCCGATAAAACGATAATATTATGTTTAATTGTTAAGAAATTTTTATACAACAACGTACCTATATTAAGTTTTAACATAAAAATACACGATTTGAACGTAAGAGGGACAAATACGGACTGATTATTTATTTACCGGCAGGTTCAGTTCAAAGTCCGATTATTCTTGTAAAAATTAATGGGTTTTCATAAAATTGCACAAATATGGCTCAATTATAGATATTCTTATGTTAAAACCTTACGTTTTTCACATTTTATTATTTTTTTAACGAGAAAACTGCCAATAAATACTGACATAGCTGTCAACTGTCAACTTTTTTTTCTCTAATAGGGCAGTGGTCGCGTTTGAGACCGGGTTTACGTCGCGTCAAAAGTATCGATTTTGTCTATGGTTCATTGCGGTCGCATTTGCCCATTCATGGTTTACACAAATAATCAAAAAATACATTAAAGACATAACACATTTTTAAGTTTGAGCCACCCAAATATAAGTATCCAAGTGGTCACTTTTGCGACCGAGATCGACATTTGCCCTATAAAGGCGTATTACGTATATTTTTGACCCTTTGACCGCATGGATATGTTTGACGCCGACTGTACAAGGTTCAACGACTCGATGATCTTCATTCATCATTGAACAGCACCTGTCCTTCGAAGGTCGCGGGTTCGGTTCCCGGAACGGTGATGAGGCAAAAAATGGCCAAGCGCGAGGCGAATTTTAGTGTTGTGTAATTACCAGCCAGTGTACGACTTTCGTAATACAGTGGAAAATGTCGTGATATTTTTCATTAAGCCTTTAAATATATAAAATATTATAAATATTAGATGTCACATAAGGTCAATGCGGGTAATACCGTCTATCGGGAAAATCCGTCTACCAACTCATTTTCAACTCAATAGTAAGAGACGCATATATTATGACGGACTTTACCTACAAATAAAGTATATTATGCCGGAATTACCAACACTGACCTTACGAAAGAAACGCTACCGATTGACATCTGAGGCATTTTTTAAAATTTAATAGTTTATTAGTAATTTCCTTATTTTCGTAAGTTTATTTTAGGTTCTAGTTTAATTAATAATTGTTTCTGAATACCTAATGGAGAACAAAATACATCTTATAATTTCATAAATATTATCTGTTGACATGTTCCGCACTAGTACTTCCTTATGTACTGAGCCGTTTTTTTATTATGGGGGAGATATTTATTTATGTAATTAATAATTTTTCAATTGAGAAGTTCTAATTACATGAGATTCGATCAATAGCTTCTCTCTAGATTTCTTAACCCTATATGCATAGTGATGTACCTATCTATATTAGTACGGTCAAATCGTATATTAAACTCGCAAAACATGTAGTAAAGCTGCATTTTTGGTATGTTGTTTAGACACCATAGGGCACTATAAAACCACATTTTGCAAGCAAAAAAAAGTTGTGCTAGTTACGTAGTACGTGAAAAACTGCGAAATTTACGGGCATTTTTCAGTTTCTGATTTTTATTAAAAAAACCTTACGTTTTTTGACATTATATGTTAGGAAACGTTTAAAGATTAATAAATTTCCAACAAGTTGAGCTAACATGTATTACCGTAGGTCTTATAGTTTTAGAGATTTGCGACTTCTTAAAAGTACTCTTTTTTGTAAACTAACGCTATTTTGAGTTTTCCTAACGATTTCGGCTTAATATCGCCTCACCTAATTATGCGACGAAAAACATGCAATAATGACCTTATAGCGCACTTAATATTCTTTCGTTAAAGGGTAAAATCATGTCTGCAAACTTTGTACTTGAAAATAAAAACGCGTAATTCAAAAGGCAGTAGGCCCGCTATCTAAGTTTTTCATACAATACGCAAGTCGTGTTGCAAAGCTGCAATTTTAGTATATTATATAGGCCCTATAAGGACGTACAAAAATGTATATTACAAGAAATACAAAAAAACAATTTCGGCATGAGACGAAAAAAACTGAAAAATTATTGGACTTCTTTTACCTTTTGACGTTTAATTAAGAAACTATTATCTTTTTGATACTAATTGCTACAAAACTTAAAAAGAATATTAAATTTGAAAGGATTTGAGCTACCTTGCATTACCCTAAATTATATAGATTTAGAGATACGACATTTCAAAATGTGCCCTTCATTAAGTTAAGAAAATAAATGCATGTTTTGAAGCCTCGTATACCCCCAACTATAAGACTTACAGTAATTGTTATCGGCTCAATTTGTTCCAAATTTAATGTAGTTGTTATCTACAATTACTTTTTTTTTCTTAGCGCGAACGTTTTGCCAATATTTAGTGAATAGCTTTAACGTAACCTAAAATTTGTTTAATTTTTGATAAAAGGGCACTTTATGAAATGTCGTATCTCAAAATATATATAACTTACGGTGATGCAACGTAGCTCAAATCCTTTCAAATTTAATGTTATTTCTTAGCTTTATAGCAATTAGTATCAAAAAGATAATAGATTTTTAGTTAAACGTCAAAAACTAAAAAAAGTCCGATTTTTTTCCGTTTTATACGTCCTATGCCCAAACTATTATTTTGTTTTTCTTTTAATATGCATTTTCGTATATATCTATAAGGCCTTTATAATATACCAAAATTGCAGCTTTGCAACTCGACTTGCGAATTGTATGAAAAACTTAGATAGCGGGCCTCCTGCCTTATGAATTTCGCGTTTATACTTTCAACTACAAAGTTCACTGACCTAATTTTACCCTTAAGTTAAAGAATATTAAGTGCGCTATAAGGTCATTATGGCATGTTTTTCGTAGCATAATTAGGTGAGTCGATATTAAGCCGAAAATGTTAGCAAAACACAAAATTTTGTCTAGTTTACAAAAAGGAGTACTTTTTAATGTCTCGAATCTCTGAAACTATAAGACCTACGGTAATGCAGGTTAGCTCAACTTGTTGGAAATTTATTAGTCTTTAAACGTTTCATAACATATGATATCAAAAAACGTAAGGTTTTTTAAATAAAAATCAGAAACTAAAAAATGGCCATAAATTTCGCAGTTTTTCACGTACTACCCAGCTAGCACAACTTTTTTTTGCTTGCAAAATGTGGTTTTATACTGCCCTGTGGTGTCTAAATAACATACCAAAAATGCAGCGATACTACTTGATTTGCGAGTTTAGGGTAAAATTATGTACGATTTGACCGTACTATATGTGCATCATGTATTTTTGACTCTATTAACAGCATATCAGAATTCTAATTTGAATAATTATTTGTCAAGGTCATGCATTTAAGGATTAAATTTACCTACCTGTTTTATGACGGAACCCTAAAAATAATTCTGCGAAAGGTCTTACACTGTATAAAAGTAAAAAGGTAAGCGCATTATCTTTTAAGTATGTAATGTGACCATTCGTGACCCAAAGGGTGCGGCTCCACTGACGCGGAGTGGAGGGGAGCGGAGCGGAGCTGAGCGGAGCGGAGTTGAGCAAAATTGACCAATTACATTCTTCAAATTCAAAATTCGAAACACTGTGATGCGGTCTCATTGGCCGAGCTCCCACAGCTCCGCTCCGCTCCGCGTCATTCGAGCCGCATCCTTATTGCAAAAAAATGTACCTATGTAAGTACTTACATAGTGGAAGACGATTTATAAAGACGTCATATTCTCATATTCATATTCTGACCTCATATTTCCTTTGGCAGTAACAAAAGGCGGCAAATGTAACCTTTTTGACGGCATGTCATAGTACATTGTATATTAAGGGCGGTAAATAAGAATGAACGAGTGTGAAACACCTGTTCGGTAAGTGCGCCAATGCGCTGCGGCGATGCGCACCGTAGCTGCGTCATTACGCCCTAGGGCAATCAAGGATTTTCATACAAAATTACGTCGCACTAGCGCAGCGCAGCGCGCGCCTCCGCCCGCCTTGATGCGGATTTCTGTTATAACAATGATAAATTTAAGTCATCCCTGATTTTCAGAAATGATTTAAACCAGTTTAGAGTAGTTTTGTGAAAATATATGTATTGTTTCATTTACTTTTTGATGAAAAACATTGTGTGTGCCATGGGCGGTACATGAATTCGGCTTAGGACACTCGTTCACAATTTTATTTCTTATTTACCGCCCTTAATACACAATGTACTTTATTTGAATAACATTTGTTTATTTGTTTAATAGACATCATACAACATTACAGCTTAAGCCAATGTGTCGTATGACAAAGTACAGTAAAAACAAAACTAAGAAAATTAAATGACATACCTACATACTCGTAATTATAATTAATTTCATCACACTTGCTGTCTAAGCGCGCCATTGCTTGCGTGCGTAGCGGGAGTAATAGAAAGAAATTCCCTAGTGAGTAATAGAAATGTCAGTACGTCATTTAATAATATTATGTCTTAAAACTTATTTTTTGGTTGGCAAGTGTGATGAAAAACATTGTATGCATCACGGTCGGTAAGCGGAATACTAACTCGAGTAATAAAAGCCCTTAGCCTAACGGTGTCGGGCTTCTAACACTCTCGTTAGTAATTCCGTACTTACCTCCCTTGATGCACAATGTATTATTAATATCCTCGCAGAACTTCAATAGACATACTAACAGCTGGTAATAAAAAATAATCAAAGTGCTGTGTTGTAATTAAAATCGGTGTCATGTCATGTCATGTGTCAATGCTTGTACGACACAACGATAATACTCGTTTCATACCTCTTTATATCTCTAAAATATATCTCCATTGTGGCATAAATGTGAAAATGTGACATAAATTCGGAATTACAATAAATAAATGGCATTTTACAATTTGTGTTAGTTTTTAGTAAAACGCCCCACTTTGTCGCTTATCTTAAACACGAGATTTCCTTGTATCTTCATATGAATAAACTGACAAAGCGGCTTTATGGCAAACGACAAAGTGGGACGTTTTACTAAACTCACTCACATTTAAGGAACGTACAGAAAATAAGGGCCACTGTGTTTTTTTACTGGAACTAAAAAAAACTATATTTTTGTATATGTTACTTGACATCACCGAGAATCATGGATCGATGTTAATTTTTTTTCAACCGGCTTCAAAAAACGGAGGAGGTTCTAAATTCGACTGTACTTATGTTTTTTTAATGTTTGTTAGGTGCCTCAGAACTTACGACTGAGTGAGTACCGCAAAACGGGGTAAATAGGAATGACGGGGTAAATAGGAATGTAGAGTAAACTAGTTTGTTAACCCAGGGCAAGCAGTCCAGTTTAGAATAACACATATGAAAAAATCTGTTGTTCTAAATTGAACTGTTTGTCCTGGGTTAACAGACCAGTTTACTCTACATTCCTATTTACTCCGTTTTACGGTACCTACATATGTAATTATTTATTATCGTAAATACATGAACGAATTCCTATTTACCCCGCCATTCCTATTTACCCCGTTTTACGGTGATATACATTGAGGCCTTATCATCATCATCATCATCATCAGCCTATGATAGTCCACTGCTGGACGTAAGCCTCTCCTATTAACTATGCGTATAGACGCAGACGCATTAGGAGGTAAATGCCCATAATCGCCACGCTGGGCAAGCGGATCGGCGATCGCAGTAATGTGTCCACTATGATGACGCTGCTGCCCATCATCAATCTTTTGTCAAATAATGGTCAATGACACTTCAATCCCTTAGTCGACTCTTACGACACCCGCAGGAGGAGTTGGGGTGGTGATAAATGTATACTTACTGCCGTCACCACACGGCCGATATTGAGGCCTTATGTAATTTTCTTATCAAACAAAATTACAAACATAAGACAAAACTCAATTTGCATAAAGAAAAGGCGCGTACGAAGGTATTAGGTATTTATTATTCCAATACAAATAAAAACCAGTTGCGTAATAGTCGTTTTTCCATCTCGGGCGTAAAAACAATGATTAGACGAGCAAGGTTGCCCGCGAACTCATAATCGGATTGAGCGTGACTTATAAATTATCGACTAGGGCTGGCACTAGCACATTTTTATTTATGGTGTCCAAATATTAACATACCAGAATCCGTATCATGACTTTGTAAGTATCTTTAATGTAGTGTTTTATTTAAGTACCATGTACGCAGTGCAATCAAAAAATTCAACATTAGATGAATTTTATAAACTGCTTTTTCATTTCATTTATTTATTCAACATACAAGCTTACAGTATTAAAACCAAGACGCTTATATGCTACTTAATCTAAAATTTACAATTGAATTACAAAATAACAAATAAATATTTAAACATTACATTATTAATATTTTAACATCATTATCAATTATCATACTTTGCAGGTAACTAGTGTTTTATTATGATTCCTGCAAAGCAGTTCAAATAATTCGTCTAACGTCGAATTTTTGGAGTGCATTGCGTACACACAACCAATAGGCATGATGACTGGCAAGTCAAATCAGCATCTTTTTTCTAACTGTCAAAACGATCACCACTACGGAATTTTATATGAAATACTCAGAAGTGACGTCATGTTTGAGTACCTACTGCCATATGACCTACTCTTTTAAGTTCTTTTCAATTTATTAAATAGAAGTTCTGTACAAAAATTACTGCAATCTACATCTTAGTAATAATTTCTTCGTGTATTATGTCGTGCACAATGTTAAATAATTTATTTTAACTACAGTCATCATCCCTATTGATAGACCACTCTAGAGTGAATAGTGTGAGATTTATTACAATTTGACTTACGGCATTACTTTGACATGATTTGACATAATTCCGCCGCGTAATGACGGCAGTAAGAATACATTTGTCACCACCCCGACTCTTCCCGCGGATGTCGTAAGAGTCGACTAAGGGATTGAAGTATTCCTGACCATTAATGTAGGTCTATATAAGGAATGAGATGTGAATATCACTATCTCATTCCTTAGTATAGCTCCGTCCCTACAACTTACGTAAGAACTTACAGGTGTAAGCCTGGGGCCTATTTCTCGAAAGCTTCTAACTTGTAATACAAGCAGAAGTCCTTATCTAATTAATAGTGTTAAAAACAGACTTCCACTTGTATTACAAATTTTATGGGTTGATATTCAAATTCATTGCCGTGATGCATTGAACAGGGGGTGACACTTAAGTGTGAACTAAAATTCAGGACCGTTTTTACAAGTTTGTAATACAAGCAGAAGTCCTTATCTAATTAATAGTGTTAAAAACAGACTTCCACTTGTATTACAAGTTACAAGCGTTCGAGAAACGGGCCCCTGGTCTTACAAATGGTTTTGAGGCGTTGCCATTTTCATAAAGTGTTTTTGCGTCGGCAGCCCTGGATTAAATTGTAATCGGAGCATTACAGAAAAATTATCCATTTAGCGGTTTCTTTTTTTAATAAATCGATGTTTTTGTGTACGCGCTGCAACTCGACTATAATGACTTTATCCACGCCGGTATTTATTGTTGTTTTCTGAAATGATTCGCAAACAACTGTTCTTGTTACACACACGTAAACAAGTTTCGAGTACTAAGTGCCCATGAGGAAAGGGAAAAAAATCAACAGCGGATTTCTGACCAAATTTGAAGTTAAAAATATCATATGAAGATTTCTGGATTCAGTCTACTTTAAGAGAAAATTAGATTTTTTCTTAAAACCGTTTTAGACCGTTACGCTATATTTATTTATAACTATTTTTCGGAGTCAAAACTTCGTGTTCAATTAGGAACCGGATGTGTTTTTGTGTGGTTGTCAAAGTACGGCATTAGAATAATTGGTTGTCGAGCGTCATCGTCAGAGATGATGGTTTGATGGGTATGACGATGACGTGACATATTATGACATACACATGTATTGAACATGGCAAATTACAAAACTAATGACAAAATAAATAATAATTGGTTGGGTGTCCCTGTACGTACCTATTTTTTTTATGTGACGAAGGTAGACAACTGAGCTCTCAGCCCTCCTGATGGAAAGCGGGAACTAAGGCCCATGGACATAGTGACCAAAAAATCGCCTATAATTTTGATTAAAGGCGAAATTAAAAATATCTGAATCTCAAAAACGGTGCAAGTTAACAAAGAGAAGGATAAACTATGAATTGTATAATTTACAACCGTTCAATGGTTCAACCCTTTATGCTGTATCATTTTCAGTTCATTAATTTTACGTTTGTCAATATTTACCCCTGTTTCAACTATCCCCCTCAATTCCAGGAACAAATAGGAAATACGAACAATAACCTTTTATGATCAGTTAAGGCATTAGCACCTAGTTATCCGTCAGATCAGCATACCTCTCGATAACGAGCGAAGGTCGGGAACGGCATTGTACGACCGGTTTTACGTTGAATGACAATGGTGTGACGTCATCGTAGCTAATTTATACTAAGACCTCACTTACCCGAAATACTGGGCTTATGTAATGAGAAGATAAGTTATTTAAATAATGAAATTTATATCCCACACAGCTTTATCTTCTTTTGGCCTGATGGTTGACTGGTAGAGAAAGCCCTCTGGCATTAAGTCCGCCCTTTGTACTCATACATTTTATTTGTGCAACAAAGATTAAATAAATAAAGATATAATACAGAGTGTTTTTTATTTAGCGGCCTCACTTGAGGGGGTTGTTTCTGAGGACATAGGCTCATAGGTATTAATTAACTTTTACTATGGGACCTGACATCGAATTCGAGAAAAAATCTGGAAATATATGGAATATGAGATTTTTTTCTCGAATCGGATGTCTATGTCGGTCCATAGTTCATCAATATGACCTCAGCAGTGGTATTCACTAAGGAAACCGCCTTGCTGTCAGCGCTGTGTCAGCGCTGCGGCAGCGTCGAGCCTAAAAATGGTATTCACTAATGTACTTTAAACGACACTAGTGCTCGGCGACGAATGCGGCGTGAGCTGAAACTACACACTGCGTCGAGAGTTACCGCCTACAGTTCGACGACGAGCTGTTCTACGTTAGTGAATACCGTTTTTCGCAGCGCTGCGCTCGACGTCGAAGTGAAGGCCGTCTGGTCGTGTGAATAAGAGAATAGCATAGCAAGATTAACCCTCTAAAATTTGGCCGATGAATAGAAAATATCACCTTGTGTAACAATCAACGAGTTAACCAAAACTGCTCGTGTCATATGTATCGATCACTACTGAACATAGGCCTCCGCTTTGGACCTTCTTATACACCGGATGACTGCATTCAGCAACTCCCAGCGATCTTCATAAGGTCGTCTGTCCATCTTGTGGGTGGACGTCCTACCCTGGGTTTGCCTAGCCGTGGTATCCACTTGAGCACTTTTCGACCCCATAGGCCATTTGCTCAGGCCTTGCACTTAGACCAATGTTGTGGCCAGGCCATAAGGGCTCCGTTTTCGCCACGTTAGCTAACCACTCAATAGGGATGATGACTGTAGTTAAAATTAATTATTTAACATTATGCACGACATAATACACGAAGAAATTATTACTAAGATGTGGATTGCAGTAATTTTTGTACAGAACATCTATTTAATAAATTGAAAAGAACTTAAAAGAGTAGGTCATTTGGCTGTACTCAAACGTGACGTCACTTTTGAGTATTTCATATCAAATTTCATAGTGGTGATCGTTTTGACAGTTCGAAAAAAGATACTGATTTGACTTGCCAGTCATCATACCTATTGCTTTTGGTAACTGTGGTTACCAGCTGTGACTCTTATTTTACATAAGAATAAAGATCAACCAAAATTTCAAAGCAAATGAAGGAGCGCTCAAAATAAGCTCCTAGCGTAATTTTAACATATTTGCCGAGTGGGTTTCCAATTTGTTGACTGTACACTGACTGCGATTGACAATGATCTACGTACTAACAGACGCTACATATTTTCGCTGCAAACGTGAGCTGATTAGATCAGATAGCAGCAATAAACCGTACAAGCAACAATTATCCAATTTAGCTTTCACTACATCCACGCAAAGTCGCAAAAACAACAATACACGCCAAAAAACTAAGTTTTTCACGCCAACTCGGCAGACATCTGATAAATAACTTAAATATGTCGTTGAAGATTAGTTCTTACTTCTATTGTTATACAAGCGAAAAGGTTTCGAATTTCAAAAACTGACGTTTTTCTCTCATGCTCAACAAAATTACAAATGCGGGCGCAAAAGCGTTTGATCTTCATTATTTATTCTAAATTAGTTCTTCGGGCTATACTCATAAGAGTGTTGAGTCAGTTCATTTTCATGAACACAGCAGTACCAAGTTTTCCACGAGTTTTACAAACTTAAGAATGCCATTGCAATAATGATATCCGGTCTTTTATAAAAAAAAATCGTCCTTATTGCTATTGTTTTAAGAGTGTGATGAAGTTTTATTGTAATTTGAGTAGTAGTATGTAATTTTTCACGTTTTTACGAGTTTTCCTTACATGTATGAGGTTGACCTTGGCAATGAGACAACACGATTGTTTGCGATTTAACATTGGTCTGTACTTTGTACGAATGTTTTAAAGTGTTAGTCAAATTTAAATACGTAAGTACCTAAGTAAGGAGGTAGGCTACCTACCGAAGTAAGTACTAAAGTGTTTTAGAGCCAAGGAAAGATGGAATGTTGGCATAAGTTTAGTAAATACGACGGACGACTTAGAAGTCCTTTTCAGTCGAATCAAGCACGATTGTGAATGCAACTATTAGCAGGTTTGGACTACGACGAATTATTCATATTTTTGTTGGTTATTCGATCCTAGATAGCAACCTTTTTAACTAGGGTGTGCTCTCGGTTCTGAATTTGTATGGCAAGAACCGGCGCTCACCCTATTTTTAACATTCTTATTTTCTTATTTTTGCCAGACCATTACAAACCTATTTTTTATGGTATACTCTGGTTAACCAGTCATTCAGTAAAAAAAAACCTGAAAAAATAAAATTGGTACCTAGTTTTCTGCTCAAAAAAAAATTAAATTTTTCGCCTTTTTCTTTCGTACCTAAATATAATATGTACCTACTTAAATGACAGCTTAAATTTGGCTTATATTAGCTTTAATGAAAACAAATTTTAACGTCATATTTTTTGTGTTTCGAAATAAAATTTTGTGTAAAATTATTATTTTTAGTTTTGGACCTGACGTAAAATGAAATATAGGTTTTTGATGTGGGTTTATGTATCACAAATTCGCAAATTAAAAACAGTCCACCTCTATTTACATGTACGTCGCTAGCATAATGCTAATGAGTTTATATAATTGACATAAGCGCCGTCCTTCCAGCGGAGCGTGGTGTGCGCATGCGGGCCAAGATCGCGGCGGGGTCGGCGCTACCTGAATATTTGTGTTGCGCGAATCACATCATCGAGACGACCGTCCCACCTTCGTGGGATGCGACCCGGCCACAGCTGCAGTAGCGGAAACGCGGTAGCAGCCACACCAGCAGTGTTATTCACTAAGGAAACCGCCTTGCTATCAGCGCTGTGTCAGCGCTGCGGCAGCGTCGAGCCTAAAATGGTATTCACTAATGCACTTTAAACGACACTAGCGCTCGGCGACGAATGCGGCGTGAGCTGGAACTACACTGCGCCGAGAGTTACCGCCTACAGTTCGACGACGAGCTGTTCTACGTTAGTGAATACCGTTTTTCGCAGCGCCGCGCTCGTCGTCAAGCTCGTTGATGAACGTAGCGTCGAATGTGTGAATAAGAGAATAGCATAGCAGGAGGAGTATCGTTTGTATATTCAAATTCAATTCAAATCACTTAGTCGATTCTTATGACATCCACGTGAAGCGTTTTGGTGGTGGCAAGTGTATTCTTACTGTCTATACGCATAATTAATAGGATAAGTATAAGGCCTATGTACAATTCTTTAGAATAAAGATTTAAGCGTAAAGATCTTGACATTAATCAGTTATCAGTGGAAAATCATGGTCACGGAAGATTCCCAAGAATCCTTAACTTATGTTAACTGTTGCAGCGAGTGCAGCGGCCACTTGACACGTGCAGCCATACAAGTAAATATCCATACTTACATATTCATACATACTTATTATCATACTTGCTATGGCGGACGGATTCGCTTGCGTGTAGTTGCAGATTTCTAATAATGAACTTTTGACAGTTATAGATTAATCCTTATTAATATGAGGGTAAGACTCATCATTTTTCCGATAGTCTTAACATCATATACAGAGTGGTCCAAACCTTGACATCAAAAAATTTTTTTTAGATACCTCACGTCATGAGCAATCAGAATATACCCCATGTATGTTAGCCGATTTTTTGTAGTTTTCGAGTTATGAATTTTTGAAAAATTTTATTTGAGAAATTCTGGAATGAAGAAATGTATTAATAAAAAAAAAACTATTGGGCTTTTTAACTAGTTTCTTTTTGTAAAAGTATAACTACAAATAAATCATTTACTGACAAAAAAATTAGCGTCCTCACTTTGATACAAGTAGGATAAAAAATACCAAATTCAAAATTTTACGTTAAAAACGCATCAAAATAGCATTAATGTACGTAAATAAAAAAAATGAAACGTATCCCAAGGATTTTTAGTAGTCTAAAGACTGCCCTAGACCTTAAACCTTCGCAAAAGCAAAAAAAAAGTGATACTTAATGATGAGGATTTTTTGGAGTAGTCGGTCAAATAAAATTAAAAAAGCTTAAAATTTTCAAGTAGTCAAAAATTTCTTGAATAACTACACAAATAGAGTTTTCGTGGTATTTTCTGTTTTTGTTTATTGATAAGAACAATATTTGACCGACTACCCCGAAAAATCCTCATCATTAAGTATCACTTTTTTTTTGCTCTTACGAAGGCTCAAGGTCTAGGGCGGTCTTTAGAATACGAAAATTCCTTGAGATATGTTTTATTTACGTACTTTAATGCTATTTTAATGCGTTTTTAGCCTAAAATTTTGAATTTGGTGTTTTTTTATCCTAATTGT
>JALPQI010020837.1:0-19711 GCA_025490895.1 Thaumatotibia leucotreta | reverse complement strand
TAAGAACTATTTCAGCGGTTAAAAACACAACCTTTAGGCTTAAATTTTTTTTTTTCTGTATCGATTGCGACAAATTTGTACATAGTTAAGGTCTTAATCAAAACAAAACTCACGATCCCGTCAATTGTGTTATGAAAGCTAGTTTTACAAACTATGTATATATTATATAATACCATTGTATATATACTTTACTAGCTTTTGCCCGCGGCTTCGCACGCGTAGATTTTGGACTTCTATGAAAAAAAAAATTTCAACCGACTTCAAAAAAGAAGGAGGTTACCATTTCGATTGTATGTAGTTATATATTATGCATGTTACACGGTTTCCTGCAAATAATGAATCCTATTTTGTTTTTTTTTCTCAGGAGATTCAAAAGTGGCCCAAATAAGTTTAATATTTCGTCGGGTGAGAATGCAATTGTGCCATATCCATTTTCAAGCAAAATCGGTTTTTAATGTTTCTTGATAGCATATTTTTTTTGTAGTTCATAACAGTAATCGATTTTTGAAAATTCTTATTTTATATTAAAAAAAACATATATTTTTGTGCCATATCCTCAAACCGCAATAAATAGTGATTACAATATTGTGCCATGTCCGGACATGACACAAATTTACGGTTAACGGCTTATTTATCAGTGTGCCAAGCGACTAAACGATCAACATTTTTGTGACATAATCCATTAATCGATTTGATTGTCATCATCATCATCATCATCAGCCTATGTTAGTCCACTGCTGGACGTAGGCCTCTCCCTATTAACTATGCGTTTAGACGCATTAGGAGGTAAATGCCCATAATCGCCACGCTGGGCAAGCGGATTGGCGATCGCAGTGTCTGCATGTGTCCACTATGATGACGCTGCTGCCCATCATCAATCTTGTAAAATGGTCAGTAACACTTCAATCCCTTAGTCGACTCTTACGACACCCGCAGGAGGAGTTGGGGTGGTGACAAATGTATTCTTACTGCCGTCACCACACGGCAACGGATTTGATTGTATCGATTCGATACTTTTTTTACCTACCCTCTCTTTTGATGAATGACAACAAAGAAGGTAGGTTTGATTTATAATGATTTGTGTCATTCATACTTCAAGCTTTTATCTTAATAAGTTGGTGGTATAAATACATAATATTTATAATTACGAGTACCTAACCATAAATAGTAAGAAATGACATATATGATATATTATACTACAGAAAAATTGACCGAACGTATGACCAGGACTGGAATCGATCCAGCGACCTCCTGTTTTCCTGCCATGCCATGCCATTTAAGTCCTAGCCACAGGAGGCTCGGGCACTATTCCTAAAGTACATAAATATTACATGACATGTCTTTTAATTTATAGAGCGTGTATTTAGGTACTTAAACTGTAATATTATTAGTTGATAAGAAATAATAACGTTAATATGTAATTCATTAGTAAACGTATTATAAGCTGTTCTCATCGATATTTTTTACATTAGCACTAGATATCGTTGAAAAGCTTATCATTTCACAAAATAGAGAAGGTCACGTATTAGATGGTACCTATTCACAACAAAGTAAAAAAAATGATTCACATAAATATTGGAAATCAATGTTGGCACCATAGGTATTCACGTGAATAATTATGTCTTCATATTCGAGATAAATTATCGTCTTGACTAGAAATAAATCTAGTCGTAAAATAACTTTTATGTGCATAAACAATTGCTTTTAATGTCTACCTTTCTTGACATTGCACTAACATTTTGTGACACATCCATAACTTTGTGTCATATCATACATAGCAAGTTAAACATTTTCTTACCAAAATGGATATGGCAATTGAAAAACTACTTATATCTCATGACTATTATAAGTTAAACATTAATTGTATATAACAAAAAATAGTAAATTAATATACTAAAGTGTCAGTTAAGTTAAATATTGCAAAATTATAAGACATTCCAAGAAATATTTTTTTTTGTTTCATTTCGCTCTCCTCTAAACCAAGGCAAGTGGCGTATAGCACAATTGCATTCTCACCCGACGATTTGTGATATTTTTTTTTGGGTTTCACCTTGACTTGTCGACAATCACTTAATCGAATGTTGTTTCAAAGACAACGGTTTAAGTATTTTCATTTCATCGACAAGTCATTCTGTCGAAGAATAGTTTTCAGTAAATTTTAATCAGGGAATTTTGAATGGTGCTTGAGGTTTTCCTTTAAGGGTTCTTATTTTAGTTTGGTTTAAATTTAGTAATATTTATTCCGCAGTTCTAAACTAACCCTGAACCTACTTTGATAGCTGTTTGCTTATGTGTGGGGTCACAGTTGTAACCTAACTTAAACATATTTTAATAGCCGTTCGTTTCTATGTGGGGTCGCACTGGTCGCAGTTCTAACCAAACCTAAACCTACTTTGATAGCCATTTGCTTTTGTGTGGGGTCGCAGTTTTAACCTAAACTAAACCTGCTTTGATAGCCGTTTGCTTATGTGTGGGGTCGCAGTTCTAACCTAACCTAAACCTACTTTGATAGCTGTTCGCTTATGTGTGGGGTCGCAGTCTAACCTAAACTAAACCTACTTTGATAGCCGTTTGCTTTTGTGTGGGGTCGCAGTTCTAGCCTAACCTACTTTGATAGCAGTTTTCTTTTGTGTGGAGTCGCAGTTCTAACCTAAACTAAACCTGCTTTGATAGCCGTTTGCTTTTGTGTGGGGTCGCAGTACTAACCTAACCTAAACCTACTTTGATAGCTGTTCGCTGATGTGTGGGGTCGCAGTTCTAACTTAAACTAAACCTACTTTGATAGCCGTTTGCTTTTGTGTGGGGTCGCAGTTCTAACCTAACCTAGACCTTCTTTGATAGCTGTTCGCTTATGTGTGGGGTCACAGTTTTACCCTAACATAAACCTATTTTAATAGCCGTTCGTTTCTGTGTAGTGTCGCACTGGTCGCAGTTCTTACTTAACCTAAACCTACTTTGATAGCCGTTTGCTTACGTGTGGGGTCGCAGTTCTAACCTAACCTGAACCTACTTTGATAGCTGTTTGCTTATCTGTGGGGTCACAGTTTTTAACCTAACCTAAACCTATTTAAATAACCGTTCATTTCTGCGTGGAATCGCAATGGTCGCAGTTTTAACCTAACCTTAAACTACTTTGATAGCCGTTTGCTTATGTGTGGGGTCGCAGTTCGAACCTAACATAAACCTACTTTCAAAGCCATTCGTTGCTGTGTGGGGTTACTATTCAAACCTAACCTGAACCTCCTTTGATAGTCGTTCGTTTCTGTGTGATGTCGCATTTCTAATCTAACCCAAAACCTACTTTGATAGCCGTTCGTTTCTGTGTGTGGGGTCGCAGTTCTAACCTTTCCTAAACCTAAGTAGAATCTTACCTTTTTACATTCTGTTTGAAGTCTGTTTCATTGAACAGCATATTAGTATGACATAATTAAATACTTAATTGCAAAAAAACTACACGAATTAGAAAGCTGAATTTACAGTGAGGCGGCCCGCGTACACCCCGCGCTGCTTATACATATACTGTCAGCGAGCTGTCAAACAAACATTTGAATCATAATGTCGCCATGCAAAATTGTAGATATTTTTAACGAACAAACAAATAGATATGATTTTGTCTAGACTTAAAAAATAAAACCTCACAATGACCTTTTATGTAGCAAACTGCATTACTTACCAAAATTTAATATTTAAAGTATCTACGTATTCATCGTACCTATGTTACTCGTATATAACATGGTATGCAGATAAGTACCTACATCTTCATTGGCAAGAACACTTCTATGAAGTTTTGAATTAAATAGCCCAACGAATCTGGTTCCTTCTTACAAACTTTAACCTTCCATTTAACCCCCATAGGGAATGAATATTCAAAAAACCTGAAACAAGTGTTTACTTATTTATTGTTAAAAACATTCATGTGAAGTTTCGAATAAAATAGCCCAACCAATCTTATTTTCCCATACAAACTTTAACCTTCCATTTAACCCCTTTAAGGGATGAATTTTCAAAAAACCTGAAACATGTGTTTACTTATTTATTGTTAAAAACATTCGTGTGAAGTTTCGAATAAAATAGCCCAACTAATCTTATTTCCCCATACAAACTTTAACCCTCCATTTTACCCTTTTAAGGAATGATTTTTCAAAAAACCTGAAACATGTATTTAATTATTTATTATTAAAAACATTCCTGTGAAGTTTCGAATAAAATAGTCCAACTAATCTTATTTCCCCATACAAACTTTAACCCCCCATTTAACCCCTTTACGGGATGAATTTTCAAAAATCCGTTCTTAGTGCTCCTCTACGCATTATAAAGAATGTACATGCCAAGTTTGAACTCTCTAGGACCAGCGGTTTGGGCTGTGCGTTGATTTAAATCAGTCAGTCAGTCAGTCAGTCAGTCAGGACATTGCCGTTTATATATATAGATAATACCATTATACCTATACCCTTTCCAACAACCTTCAGCAGTAGTAACAGGGGGCAAATTTAAAAGATGTAGGTTTTGCTCACAGAAAATTTTAATTTGACGCCCTTTTTCAGTGCCAAAAGTTATTACACAAAATTTTACTTCGTAATACAAAAATTATGTGACGATAAATTTTATTTTCATGGCAGGGCTTTAATTATGTAGGTATTTTTTTACAATCGACCCTCCTATCATTTGTCTAGAAACCACAATATTTAGTAGCAAATATTCAATCTTGTGGTAATAGTAAGAAAAGCAATTTTAACGTCGAAATAGGCTTTTATAGGAACAGTTTAATATTGTTTGAAATTATAAAAATCTGCATTTTATGAGAAAACTCATTAAAATGTCGGCATGTTATTTCTAAGCCACTACTAGTACTACTAGTACCTATTATTTAAATAAAATATGAAAAATTATTAAAAAAATTGATTAGCTAATAATCTGCTAATAACTAGTAAAGTCCATAAATCCAAAATTTTTTTCGTATATTATGCGCCGTATTTTTTTAATGTATATTCATCACACATCATCATCACATCATCAGCCTAATACAGTCGATTGTTGAATGCAGGCCTCTATAAATAAAAATAATAAATGTATTACTTTTATTAGGTAGGTACCTACGCATGGACGCATTAGGATGTAATGAAACTGAGCGTTTCAACCGCCTATTTAATTTTGGTGGCTTCATTTTTGGCGAAGTTTCTGTTTGTTACAATGTGCTACTTTGTAATTTGAAGGAGGCACGGTACTTTATACAAATGACGAAGTATAATATTGAGACGTTTAGAAACTTCGTCAAAAATGATGCCACCGAAATTGGGCGGTTGAAACGTTCAGATATTCACCCTTTAGGGCCTTATCACACTTGCGATTTACAAGCGAGGCGAAAGCGAAGCCAGCGCGCAGCGTGATCGTAGCGAGCCCGTAACCAATTCGCCGCGAGTGCGTTGCGATTTGGCCGCGATCGCGTAACGAATACGCTGCGCAGCCGTCAGTAAATCGCTCAGAGTGATCTGAGTTTTGGACAGTCACTAATAAGATTTATTTTTTACAAAATGGATACCAACTCTTGACGCAGCAAACTCGCTGCGCAGTCGCGGCGTATTCGTCACGCGGTCGCGGCGTAATCGCGACACCATCGCGGCTAATTGGTTGCGGGCACGCGACGAACACGCCGCGCGTACGCTTCGCTTTCGCCTCGCTTGTAAATCGCAAGTGTGATAAGGCCCTTAAGCGAATGCTTTTGGATTTTGGTTCGTTAAACAAAAAACAGAAGAATCAATTTACAGTCCCATGGCTGTTTGAACTTCATGGAACTATCGTATGACAGTGGAGAATGATTTTACGATGGCTACCTTATTTCGTGGACGAGTCTTAGGCGATTCTCCGAGGAGCGTTTTAACCGCTCGAATTCGTAATTATCGTCCCGCGATTATTACCGAAACGGAAGGACGAGTAGCAACATTGATTATGATAGACTTACGTTATTACGTTTAGGTACATCAAAATAACTAAGGTTCGGAACTGTGGGTGCAAAACATTAACAAAACTTTAAAATTGACAAATGGGAACACTTTAGTCAAGAAAAATACGAATATTATTGAAAAATCTTTATCCAATTTTATTCCCTATTTCGGAATCTTAAACTTACAATGTGTGAGTGTGTAGATATGTATGTTTTATGGATGTATGTGCTATGTCAAGTCCACTTGACAAGTTTTGTTAAAATTTTGCACCCATAGTTCCGACCCCTAAAAATAACACTCTTAGGGTCTTTCGTTACAATGCCTGCCGAGACGACAATAACAAAATAAAAACGCAGAATATTCACCCACCTAAGGGTAGAGTTGGAGTGGTGACATATGTATTCTTACTGCCTTCACCTTCCTCTTCCACCTAGCGGGCCTTTGCAAGAGTCCGCGTTCCTGCTACATTTCCTCCACTTTGCTTACTTCACTGCCTTCACCACGCATCTATATTCATTGCTTCATATTTTTCAGTAACTACAATGATAAACGAGACATTATGTGTGGATTCCATAGCGGATTGCGCGACAATCCTGAACAGCGACCATAGCGACACCTATCTGTGGCGGGAGACAGTGGTTGGCTGCAAAGTGTTACTACTACTGCAGGAGATACATAAGTTTAAGTAATATATGTTTCAGTATAAGAATATACACGGTGTTTCCTTAATCACTAATAATCTCGCACACACATGGTTTAGTATACAGTATGTTACCATGATACCTGCGACCATATATAACATGGACGTCTAACGCTAGCTCAAAAATGCCCCCAAAAACAATTGTTCAATTGTGCCAAGATGAGCAGGACATAGCGCTTTTCTTAACACCGCGCATATTTCGGCGCAAAATCTTTGACAAATGTTTGTGGAATATAGCCGATCAAAACTTTGATGGACCAATCACAACTGTTTTTAATTATTTTTAATTATTTTTTTAAGTTTTTGTTGGTTGATAATGATATTCATTAACGTGATTATTGAAGAGGGGGTGACACTTTATCAACTAATATTCAGGACCGTTTTCGAAAGGCACTTTAATATGGCGTGCGCCGCGTGCGGCTTCCATGTTTTATTTGTTCGTAGCATGATACAGAGATAAAAACCGAGGAATGCGAGTTGCTTTGAAATTTTGGTTGAGTTTTATGCCTATGTAAAATAAGAGTCACCGCTGGTAACCACAGTTGCCAAATTCAATTGAGTGGTTAAGTCCTTAAGATTATAAAAATACACGTGTCATATTTAGGTGAGGTTGTGCCTATACGGTCTTTTATTGCATAATCTGTAGTAGTAGGTTGTTTTTACAACCCCGCAGGTATTTTGTATTCGATTTCCTCTAGTTTAGTACTGACATCATCATCCCACTTTTTATCAATTATGTTTTGTAAGAACACCAATTCCTGTTGTTTCTCCAATAAAGAAAAAAAAAAAATAATTTGACTAATAGTATACCAAGATTGCCATGGTATAAGTATCGCATTATAAATATTGCGCAAAAGACTCGCCAGCACTTCGATCAAATAAACATTTTTTTTTTAGTATCACCTACATCAATGTTTCTGAGCTAATGCTGGACCAAGGAAATGGTGCCATTTACAAATCCATTGACGGCGTGGACGTCTACGCCAAGCCTCGGAGTCTCTGGTCACCCGCAATGTACAACGTTACGCCAATATCGTCAGTGTTCAATTGGAGGTAAGCGTAAAATTGCGTTTGTGAAACGAAACGTTAATAATACTTTTTCCATTCTTCATTACCTAGTTCATTACTGTCTTCGATTTCGAAATCTCAGACACTTCATTTCTAGAGTTCGACACATGGCCTTCTGTAGCCAACACGTATCTATAGCGGATATTATTTCTATTGCTCAGTATCTAAGCATCATAATTGCGAATCCCTTGGAGTTAAAGAAGTCTATAGGCTAACTATAACTATCTATAAAATCGAAAGGAAACAGGGCGTTTTCACAAATGCTTGTTGGTGACGTATGTGGAGTTCCACTTTTGAAAATATTTTAAATTATTTTAAAGTGAAGCTTATTTGATAGTCTATTGTTTGAACAACACAAAACTACTAAATATATTAAGATATCTGTATAAGTTCAGTAAATATACTGAAAAATATCTCCTGTTGGATGGGCAGAGGTTCCATTACGTCACTGATTTTGCAATGCATTTAAATAAAAACGGAAGATTTAAAAGTGTTGTACATTTCATTAATCGGTAATAAATAGAACAAGCTTTGAAAAAAAAAACAAAATACTTAAAAATGATTACAGAACAATACAGTTTTATCAAAAATCTTTCCTTAACACTACTTTTCAGTACTTTTGACTCTAATTTTTGTCCACAGCTTCACAATCTTCTAATATTTATAAACAAATATTTAACAAACTTCAACAGTTATTAAGTAGAATATCTTTAAATAAGTTAACATCCTAATATCCTTTGAAAGTTTTACAATATCTAAGGAAATAAATCACAGTCCTAATAGGACATTTTAGGCCAGTGGCGTTAACTAGAACACAAAGTGGCGTTTAGGATTGTAAGGCAATGTTCACATTGCAAGGATTATTGCACCTTATTTCTATTAACACGGTGAGGTACATTATCATGAGAGATGAGAATTAAGATAAATTTCTGAATAAAATAAAAAAACAATTCGCACTAGTTTTTTTTTTTACGTACTAAATTTTACTATCTATTTCCACTTCAATTCTACCCATCCTCGTTATGAAATAAGCCTTAGAATTCCATTACGCTACTTTTTTGTTCAATTCACGCTATAGTGGTGTAATGGAGGTAATGTATTCACGACAGCACAACATTAAAATGTAATTGCAAATAAAGTATCACATTTTCAGTGGATTTCGCTCTTTATTTGGAACAACGATTAATCAACAAATGCAACTCACTAAACAGTTTTAAGTAGAAGATTCACTTACCTTATCAAAATCAGTTGTGTAGGTGGAACTTCAGTTTTTGACTCAGCGACACGCGACCGTATTTTATGCATGTTTCACGCGGACTGCCGTATTTTAAAACTCAACGGCGGTTGTCTTAGGCTAAAAATGTTGCTATAATTCAAAATTTCTTCATATTGCTTTGGTTTAAGGTTGCCAAGCTATTAAAAATGCGGTGACGTAGTATAGGAATTCCGCTATACGCTGTTTCGCCGGACAAGACAAAACCCATTCTTTTTAATTAAATTTGAACTTTACTACTATGTTTTAAGGGTTAGAATTAAAGTTAAGTTTATTTCTGACCAGTAGAATGCCCCTTATTTTGAATTAGTTTTGAAAAAGTATTATTTTTCTTACTTCAAACTTGGCAAGACTGGTATGGGACACGTCAAAATTAGACTATTCTTTTTATTTATTTGGGTTTAATTTAGAATTATACACTATTATCTGCACTATTTTAGGTTCAGTAAAAAGTTTATAAATCATACATGGATACACGATTAACAATTTATCATAAGTCTTGGTAGTATTTAAGAAAATGACTTAAAAAGTCATGGGACATGCGATTTTCGACCTAACAACAATTTGTGAAAACGCCCAACAATATTTAGCGGCTTGGTAAGTTAGGAGACGTTTATGAATAAGGGGGTAGTTGTATAACTTCGAAACACAAAAATGTAACGTTAAGTTTTTCAATGAAGACCATAACTATGTTTTCTTTTTGCAATCGAACCAAATGTGTCTTTTGTTGGCACTCTTTTCTTCAGTTCTTAGTTTTAACTTGTAATATCTTAGTGGCACGTAGTGTAAGTTAGGTCCCCACTGAAAACCGGCGCCATGGTTTACCGTGTCAACATGTTGAGTGGGAATGCCTTTTAACGTCTAGGCTTTATTATGTATACAGTGTGTGTCCATGACCTGGGCTTTTACGAAAATGGGTAATAATACGCATTACTAGCAATCGTTTTCAAGTATTAACATTTGACAAATAATTAAATTGACCGTACAATTAATTTTATTTCCTCCGAACGATCAATGTAACGCGTGTACTGCTTAGTTGTCAAACGTTGTGAGTGGCTGCGATCTGTCATTGTGAAGTACAAATTAACGATCCATTTTGAAGTACATTGCTTCTCAATTAACTTTTCTTAGAAAGTTAATTACTTTTAAAATTAGCATTTTGAATCAAAAAATGTTCATGGTTTGGCTAGAAATCTGCATCGCATTCCTCGGTTTCGATAAAAGCCAGTATCGTAGACACACACTGTATTTACAACGTATTTTATGCTCAGAAAGTGCTCTTTTTGAGGGTAAACTTATACACAGAAAGTGATACTTTTCCGCACGTGACCAGGAATAAATTTTCATAGTACTTCTCCGCTCGGCCCGGTTGGTACTGCCGAGATAGTCTGGTTTTTCTCGCATTGTAAAATGTTGTATTTTATGATACACATGTTGAAATGTAGGGTTTTTCTAACTCGTGCTTTATAGTCACCGTCACCCGTGTTGAAAAAGGCGTACTTTCAACATTTGTATCATAAATAACTATTTATTTACTGTTTTATTTGTAGCGTCAAAGAATACGATTATTTAAATACAAATAATTTATTCGTGGCAAATATAACAAGCATGACAGGACAAATTAAAACAGACAAATTCAGCATTTAATATATATTTAACGCCACATTTATTTTTGGGGGATGGAGTTACTCGCGTCCGTAGGATTTACCATCTTTTCCTAGACCCACCCTACACGTGTCCCCCGGGTGGTGCTAAACGAGTAACAACGCCGAGTGTTAGGCGGCGGTAACGAACCTGACAAAATAGACCTAACAAGTCTACCCTGTGCTGGTAGGAAATGACCAACACAACCCGTAACCTTGTTATCGGCAAGAATGGGGGTCTTGACTTAATTGCCCGGACCAAGAGGAAGAACACACCTCTATAAAAAAACCCTAATCTCAAGGTGGGTAACGTGCCGAAGAGATGTATGGCTGGTAGGAGTCCAGTTACTAGCGCCAACCTCGGTGGACCTGGCAAACGCCGTTGGAAATGCCTTCTTGTGGGAATGGGCGTCACCCTGCAAGCGACCTATTTTTCGACCCTACTCGTGGGAACAAAATGTGTACTCCTGAAAAAGAAAATAAATTAGATAATAAGTTAGAACAAAATGAACCAAAGATCTTGAGCCAGCAAATATTTCACAAA
Source organism: Thaumatotibia leucotreta (assembly GCA_025490895.1). Classification (NCBI taxonomy): domain Eukaryota; kingdom Metazoa; phylum Arthropoda; class Insecta; order Lepidoptera; family Tortricidae; genus Thaumatotibia; species Thaumatotibia leucotreta. The sequence continues at coordinate 8,541 of JALPQI010020837.1, read as the reverse complement.
TCAATGTTCTTAAATCGAACAAGGTCAAATTCAACTAGCAATATAGCTACACTACAAAATAATGACCTGATAAATACAAATACTAGTAGTCAACATCATCATGATAGTACAGAAGCTTGGCTAGACGCTAATAACAGACAAAAACGCCCTAGGAACAGTCCAGATAAGAAAAATGAAAACCCCGAAAAACAGACGAAGTTAAGTGCATATTGGTTAAGCCAGCCGGTTCAGACAGTGCCAGCGCCAACAATACCAACGTCAAACTCCTTCGATACACTAGACTTACTTAAAGACCAAGAAGAAATATCTAATGTAGAACCAAAAAATCCAAGGCCTCCTCCGATGCTCATAGATGACGTCGAAAATATAAATCCCCTGAAAGAACTACTTGAAACATATGCTGCAAATAACTACGAATTGAAAGTACAACGTAATAATAAAGTAAAAATACATATTAAAACTATGGAAATATACAAGGAAGTCGTAAAGCAACTTGATCTTAAAGGAACTGAATTCAACAGTTACAAGCCAAAACACGAAAGGTCCTTCAAAGCAGTAATAAAAAACATTCATTCATCTACCGACATAGATGAAATAAAGGAAGCGTTAAAGGTGATCGGTCATGAAACAGTAAATGTATGGAATATAAAACAAAGATTTAGTAAAAAACCACTTCACATGTTTATCGTCGAACTCACACCGAAAGAAAATAATGCAGATATTTACAAACTCAAAAGCATTCTAAACTGCCGGGTTGTTGTAGAACCTCCAAGACCTGTTACCGAGATACCTCAATGCTCAAACTGTCAACGCTATGGTCACACTAAAAAATATTGTCATCGCAAACCAAAGTGTATAAAATGTGCCGGTGATCATGAATCAGCGAAATGCCCAAACAAATTTTTAGGAAACAACGTTAAGTGCACCTTATGTGAAGGAAGACACCCGGCAAACTATAAGGGCTGTAAAGTCTATAAAGACCTACAAAAAAAAGCAAACCCTAAAATGAGACCAAAGAGAAAACTAGATGAAGATGATGTCCCCAAATCAAACGAGATCCCGGCACAGATTTACACAAGCCAGCCCAGCCAAGCAGGAATTTCTTATGCAGAAGTAACTAAAACCAGCTCGAAACCTAAGCCCAAATTAAATTACGATTGTCCCCAGATGGAATCCGGCCAAAGTCCAAACAATGACATAAAACAACTAACTGAGATGTTCAAACAAATCATGAATCAATTATGCACAATGACAAATCTATTGACAAACCTAATGACCCTTATGTGTAAAAATTCACAGAAATAAAAATTGCACTATGGAATGCCAACGGGCTGACAAAACACTCATTAGAAGTAAAACATTTTCTCGACACACATGATATTGATATAATGTTAATATCGGAAACACATTTTACGGCCAGAAGTTATCTCAATATTCCCAAATACAAACTGTATCATACCATGCACCCAGATGGCAAAGCTCATGGTGGCTCTGCAATAATAATAAAAGAAAAATTGAAGCACTATGCAGCTGGTGCTTACTGCACAGAAAAAATTCAAGCGACTAGCATCATCACAGAAGACTCTAAAGGGGAGATCAATATAACAGCATTGTACATACCACCAAAGCATAATATGAAAAAGGATGACTTTTGTTCATTTTTCTCCACACTCGGCCATCGATTTATAGCTGGAGGAGATTATAATGCTAAACACACCAGGTGGGGCTCTAGACTGATTACACCCAAGGGACGAGAGCTCTTAAAATCAATCGACACTCTACAACTAGGTGTGGCATCAACTGGTGAACCCACCTACTGGCCCACGGACTTAAACAAAAAACCGGATTTAATAGACTTCCTTGTGACTAAAGGATTACACCAGTCAACATTAAAATGCAAATCGAGCTTGGATCTCTCATCAGACCATTCACCCATATTAGTTGACGTAAGCTGTAAATTTTCGTCAATTCCGAAAATGTGTAAATTGCACAGTAAAAATACAAACTGGCCATACTTCCAGGAATTGATTGAGAAGTCACTCGACAGCAAAATACCTCTCAAGTCTGACGATGACGTCATCCAAGCCGTCGAATTGTTCAACACTGCTGTTCAACAAGCAGCCTGGACTGCTACTCCTACCACTAAGGATAAGAATCGAGAAATCTTCGTATACCCCAGGTATATCTCTGAACTACTGAAACAAAAACGCCGGGCTAGAAAATTGTGGCAACAATCTAAGTATTCAGGACACAAAAAAGAGCTTAATTACCTCACTTCTAAACTCAAGGAAGCTCTCGCAACGCACAGAAATAGGGAAACTGAAACTTATCTCAAAAATCTAGACGCAACCAAAGCAACTGATTACTCACTTTGGAAGGCTACAAAAAAGCTCAAAAGACCAATCGTCCATCAACCTCCAATCAGAAAACTGGACGGCAGCTGGGCTAAAAGCGATCATGATAAAACAGAGGCATTTGCAATTCACTTATCTTCAGTTTTTACGCCAAATAATGATCTTGAATCAATGAAGATGCAAGAAATAATAGACATATTAAACCAGCCCCACCAACTAGATCCTCCCATTCATAAATTCACACACGGAGAAGTTAAATCATGTATACAAAACCTAAACCTACATAAGGCCCCAGGATACGACCTCATTACTGCTAAAATCCTCAGGGAATTGCCGCACATTGGAATAAAATTTCTAACCCAAATCTACAATGCCGTACTCTGGAAAAACTTCGTACCTCCACAATGGAAAGTAGCAAAAATTATATTGATTCCGAAACCTGGTAAAGAACCTACTGAAGTAAAATCATACCGCCCAATTAGTCTGCTACCGATACCGGCGAAACTAATGGAAAAATTATTTATGAAGCGTATTATGCCTGAAGTTGCAAAGTGCAAATTGATCCCGCATCACCAATTCGGTTTCAGAGAAGGACATGGTACTGTGGAACAGGTCCACAGACTAGTGGAACAAATAAACTATGCGTTCGAACATAAACTATATGTATCTGCGGCATTTCTAGACATATCCCAGGCTTTCGACAGAGTTTGGCATGAAGGACTTCTTTATAAAATACTTAGAAACTTACCAATCAATTATTTTAGAATTATGACTTCGTACCTCAACAATCGACACTTCTATGTGAGTCATGGCAATGGTGAGACAAATCTACATGATATAAAAGCCGGAGTACCGCAGGGAAGTGTTATGGGCCCATTACTTTACCTCATATATACCTCTGATCTTCCAACCCCTGAAAATGTCCTGACCGGAACTTTCGCCGATGACACTGCTGTGCTCGCGGTAGCCAATACTCCCACAGGTGCATCAGATAAACTACAAGACAGTCTCAATGAAATATCGTGTTGGCTTAGAGACTGGAAAATAAAGGCAAATGAGACAAAGTCCGTTCAAGTAACATTTACGCTTAGACGAGAAACGTGCCCCGAAGTAAAACTTAACAACATAGTTATTCCGCAATCAGACCATGTGCGTTATTTGGGGATTTACATGGACAGGAGGCTAACATGGACGAAACACATCTTCACTAAACGCAAAGCCCTAGGCCAACAATTGCGTAAAATGTATTGGCTCTTGGAACGCAAGTCACAACTTAGTTTGAACAATAAATTGTTACTATACAAGTGCATACTCAAACCTATATGGACATATGGCATCCAGCTGTGGGGAACAGCTTCAAAATCCAATTTGGGAATACTACAACGATTTCAATCAAAAATACTACGTATCATCACTAATGCACCTTGGTATATCAAGAACGATCGCTTACACCAAGATCTAAATATCAAAACTATAGACCAAGAAGTGGCAGATACTTTAACCAAATATCGTAACCGAATGGAGTCTCATCCAAACATGTTAGCAAGAAATCTGATGAAAGATTTACCCAATACAACTTTTAAAAGGCTGAAAAGAAGAGCACCTCAAGATCTTTTAAAGTAGATTTGGGATTTTAAATAACTGATGGGCATATCATAGGATATCGCACCATGCACGCCTTTTTTATACATACTTAACCTCCAGCTAAATGTCAAAGATAGACAGATTGCAGGAATAAATAAATACAAAAAAAAAAAAAAAAAAACATTTATTTTTCGTTTTTTTTTTTTTCAGGTTTGGATTCATCCTCCGCCGCCCAGAACCAGATATCCAACTATTCTACCGCCTCCCATTCTCGTCAGCGGTATGGCACGCCCTGGTCGCAATGGTACTCCTGGTCTCCGTTCTCTTCTATATCCTCAACCGAGCGGAGCAGCGGCTGTCTGGCGAAAACTTGGAGTGCTACTTCTGGCATGAGCTTCTTATCGCAATTGGTGGCTGCTGCCAGCATTGTAGGTTGCATGATATCGACAAAATTTATTCCATCTTATTTGTATCTTTATAACCTAGTTTGTTATCTTTTGTCTTTTTATCCTCCGTATCCTTACACTATTTAACCCTAAATTAGTGTCACGAATAAATACTATTCTATTCTATTCTTTATAGGAGCATTCCATGGGCTGTCCCGTACAAACGCGTGTATATTTCGATAATTTGGATTTTCTTCCGATTTATTAGTTACTATATATATTTTTGTGCAATTTGTGACTCATCTAGTCACGAAAGAGAACTTCGATGAATTTCATTTCACAATTTCGAGACAAACCGTGTTCGTACGTGACATCGGTGGACTTTTTCGTGGAATGCACCATAATAGTCCATTACGACACAAGTGCGAAAACATGAAATTCGAAATGAGTGGCGATGTTTAGTTACGAATTTCCTTTTTGCACGTGTCTCGCAAGACGTTTTTTAGTACAGATGGCCCTCCGAAGTTTTGGACCTGACGTAAAATGACCCACTTCTTAAAAAGTACCTTATGTCTTTTCAAATACGTATTTAGTTTTAATCATTCAAAATAATATTATTCCCAAAACAATTTCTTTTTCAGATATTTCCTTGAGCCCGATATCACTGACTTCCCGTCGGATTGCGTTCCTCAGCTTCTTTCTATTCTGCTCTTTAATCTACTCGTATTATACATCCACCCTGCTCTCCGACATAGTGCACGACAGGGACAACGAGATGGATCTCCAGGAATTAGCAGACAGCAATTACGAGCATATGGTGTTGGATAGCGTAGCTGTTATAATCAAGGTACGAGTCAACAGAAAATATTGATCCGGTGTTGACTGTGCATGGGTTTTTTGGGGTCCATATTGGCACTTATACAATTTTTTCTTCGAATATTTTTACTAATACCGTTTTTTACTCATAATCATCATTACTCCGAAAATTTTATCTCATACCTTTTTTCTTACTAAAAATTATACTTCTACCTACAATGTTCATAACGATTTTTATTTCGAAATTTTATCCTCCTAAAGTCGTCAAGTAGATTAATCTATACCCATAAAGTTATTTGAAATAAATTGTTTACTTATAAACATTTTCCCATTAGGTTCACCTTGTTGTGCTATAATTATTTTATGAACAATAATATATGATATAAACTATGTAGTCATAATGGGCTTTGTGCAGAAACTGTTGTGGAATACTCAACTTTAACATCTTTCGTTGTGGCAGATTTCGAGTTGTTCGAATATTATTCGAGCATAATTTCGATGCTCCTATTTATGATGAGGCATAATCTGGATGTGCATAAAAAGTATCGGCATAGTTTGTTTTAGCATAACAGAGAAGGAATAATTACAACTTCTCAATATAATCGAGGTAGTAGTAATATTCTGTACGTTACTTAACTGAGCTGAGTACTTTCTAGGTTGCTAAAAAAAAATAACCTCGAAGACTAAGACGGGAGCAAAGCTCCCGCCTTAGTCTTCTAACCTAACCTATCCGAGTCGGATCTGCCCCGGAAGGGTTTGTCGCTCGCTTCGCTCGCTCACTGTAGAAATGTTCACCCTCACAACAAATTTTGCCTGATGAAAAATTTAAGTTTCGAACATGCCCAAAAAAAATATTCGAATCTAATTTCTGTAAAAATAATGTTCGAAATATTGTTATTTATGCCAAGTGATGTTTCTGCCTCATTAAGATGATGCCAAAATAGATTATGCCAAATCTGTTATGTCCTAAGCGTTTCGGACATAAAAAGTTATGCCAGATAGAGGGAACCCGTTTAGTACAGTACTCTGCCACAACCTGATTTGTGCAGGTAGCTAGTGTTTACAGTAAGAGTACGATTTATATTTAATTAAACAAAAATAATTCATACATAAAACCAGTACAGATAAAAATAAATATAACATTAGAGTGTATAGCATAAAATAAGTATAGTGAAAAACTATATAAACATAAAAGTTAGTACTAAAAATATGTATGAAAAACAACATTATGAACATAAATCGATACCTCCTACGTATACTGGTGCAAGTGACATTTTTACCATTTTCGTTTTTTTGCATATTTGGGTTCAAAATACTTATCTCTACAAGCTATAAAATTTTTGTGGCGAAATTACCGCTAGTTTTTGAAATAAAGTGGCGTATACTGATATAACTAACACCTTTTTTTTGGTTCGAACGTCGTATACTGAGCTAAGTGACTTGTACCACTATACGCGGTACACTTATCGCCGCGGGCGGAAGTTATACCAGTATGCGCGAGCAACAATCTAAAATCTACACATAAAAGTAGGCTCTATTGCTTATTATTTAGCAATATTGTTGTTATTTGATTAGTTGTTATGTTAAATCAAACGAATTATGCGTAACCTACCTACCTAACTAAATATAAAAAAAATAGTAGATTACTGCTTGCCAGCTAAGCAGAGCTAATATAGATAGCTGAATATTAGCAAGGCCGAATACGAATACGAATCTGGCCAGCAATTAGGTAGTGTGTTTTTCAAATATGTAACAACACAGCAAAAGGGACAAACTATGTTTATCGGAACGCTAAGTCAAGGAGTAAGAATATACCGACGGCTGCTCATAAGCATACATATTCTTTGCGAGCCGATATTAAGAATTGTAATCACTAAATGAAATCAGAGCTTACAATATTCCCTTTGGTCCATGTTGAATAACAAGTGGATAATATTCGTAACCATTTAAATTGTTTTCTAATTCTTAATATATAAATTTGTATAATGTCTTTAATAATATCGTCTTCTCAAACCTACCACCAGTATTGGATGGAAGAATAAGTCTGATAGCCCAGACAGTAAAAAAAGTATATCAGCTACTTATAAAGACATTGAATTTTGACATACTTACCTACACTAAAACGAAAGAAGCCTACTTAGTAGTTCCAATATATACTTCTTTTAATTTGAGTCTTAAAATCTTTACTAAGTAGTTACGTCTTACTGTACGCACCTAAGAAGTATTGAAGTATGGCATCGATTTGATGTATATATTTATTTTGTAAAAGCAACGCCGAAATATTTATTTATGTTGATGTTATTTCTTCAACTGTTATATTGCCTTTTGATGTTGTAAGACATGTCTTGATCACTTGAAATTAAAACCATGTGTTTGTTTCAAGACTTTCTTCCAGTAACCATTAATCCGGTAGGACACTAAGAATAATAACAAATATACTTATTTAAAAATGATGGTAAATCAGTTTATTTTTTTATTTTAAGCGTTTATTTTTCTTTGTATTTATATACTTTTAGACTTCCTGCAATACAAAACGTATACTGGTACATGATTAATCAATTTAAGCGTATACTGGTACAAGTGACAAATTAGGCGAAAACTAATCAATAAAAAACATCAGAGCAACAACTCCGGTTTGTTTAGATATTTACGGAGCATGATACAAAATATACATCAAAGGCACTTAAAATTATATCCGTGTTCATCGAGTCATAGTATACTACGTATACGGTAGTTGTCTCAGTTCATCAAAAACAAGAACTCGTAAATTTCACGTATACTGGTGTAACTACCATTTTTTCAAAAACTACTATTTATATCAAAAAAGTTAATATGTAGATTGTATTAAAATGTATTTGTTATAAATTCTTGAAAATATCATGAAATTATTTCATTGTATGAGCTAGTTACAGAACTTTGTACCTTTGAACAGCTCTCCTGGAAAATGTTGATTTTGCACTTGCTCCAGTATACGTAGGAGGTATCGAAATAATTCTAAGTGATGATAGTTATGAACAAAGATTACTTCTAAATACCGATCATTATGATGTTAAATTGTAAAAGAAAAATTTTCGGAGTTCCAATAATCTAAGTTGCAATTTTATAAATACTTTGGCGCACCCGGTTTTTTGGTCATTGTCAATAGTTATTTATTATACAAGGGGGCAAAGTTGTTGTTTAACTGTCGTGCCAATATTGAGACCTGAGCTAGCGAAAGATTCCAAAATTGAGCCACGAGCGTAGCGAGTGGTTCAAAAACTGGAATCTTGAGCATTGCGAAGGTCTCAAGGCACGAGACTTGAACAAACTTTGCCGCCAAGTGTAATACAACTTTTTTCCCCTCACTATCGCGAGGAAATATGATTACAAATCTCATCCAAATGTAAATTAACTTAAAGAAA
>JALPQI010020836.1:0-17560 GCA_025490895.1 Thaumatotibia leucotreta | reverse complement strand
ATCCACAGTTCAATTAAAAACACACACACAACAACTAACAACAAAGGTTGAAGAGCGAGTAAACTTAAGTATGTAGGTTCAAATTGAAAATAAAAGGATTAGTAATATTAATATTAGCATCGTGTTATCTCTTTCGCACTAGCACCTTCTTATATAACGTCCTGTTATCAACAGGGTCGCATAATGCAGGTAGAAAAGTAATTACACTAAGTACACGGCCAGTGCGGCAAGGTTCAATAAAATAAACTAGTAGGTATGTAACAAAGTTCTAAATATTTCTGAAATACTTAGTAATTCTACACCAATATGACAAAAATACAAATAAATTATCATAATTTATTTGTATTAACCATCATGTAAAAATATCGTAATTTTTCAAACTATCTGCATTAGACAATTGCATTTAGTTAATAATTTGACCCCCAGTCTGAGTAAATGTCGATTTGATACTCTTATGAATCCCGGGAAATCCCGTGTTCGATAAAAATAAATAATATTTTTTGGTGGTTGTAACCACTCTTAGTAAGGTCCTTCTCTGAAGTTTAGGTAAATAGGCACTACCTATTCCGGGCACTGGCAATAACAGAAACAGGATACCTATAATGTTGAGTATGCAAGGTAGATAAAGATACCGATACAGAAGTGCCCACACGAAAAAAACACGCTTGTGATGTGTCGTATGTGGAAATCCACATACGACATTTTTCTCTTTGATTGCCAGAAGGAATAGTATACTTCCATGAAGACAAAAAGACGTATCTGACATTTTAATTACAGATTATTTTCCGTATTACACGGCTGAATATTAGTTGCACATATTGATGGATAATTTCAACCTATCTCATAACAGCTGAGATAGCTCAGGGGCAAGATATGTGGACTAAACATATTGGCACTGACAACCCAGGATCGATCCCCAGCTAAGTTATAAAATATTGTGTAATTATTACAAAGGGTAATAATGAGACTTTGTAGTGTATTTTTGTATATTATGTGAAATTTATTATTGAAAGATGTGCAAATAAATATTAAAATTGTTCGGTGCTTGCGCATGGAAAAAGATGGGTACCGGCGAGGAAGGCGGGGGGAGATGGGAAGCTACTAGCGGACAAGCGCGTCACGTGACGTGCGATAATCTTTAAGTTCTTGTCTGGATACGTTTCTCTGACGCTGTGTGTACATAGTTGACAACTACCAAGATATCCAAAAAAATATGAGGTACCCACGGAAATCGGGTAATAATGTTGCCACCGAAGTCATGGCGGTTGAAACGCTGGGAGAAATGGCAGTCACTAGTATCACTACGCGCGATAACGTAGTGACAATTACATCTAATTAATAACAATATATCACAAAAATAAAACACATACGATTCATATCACTATCACTAGTCACTACATAGTATAAAATAAAGTCACCTTTTCTGTCCCTTTGTACGCTTAAATCTTTAAAACTACACAACGGATTTAGATGAGATTTTTTTTAATAGGTAGAGTAATTCAAGAGGAAGGTTTTTATGTAGGTATAACACCCGTGCGAAGCCGGGGCGGGTCGCTAGTTAAAATATAACTGAATAAATGATAAACCCGTATAAAATGCACATGCTGTATATTACTCGTAAAATACGCTCCTTATTCATAAAACAACTTATACCGAAACAGAACGGCAGGGGGCGTGGCGGTGGTAATATATTACTTTCCGCCCTAACATATGCTGTACGATAACGGGTTATTTTAGCGTGGATTAATGACCTGGGAGAAAAATAACGGATTTACAAATTTAAATAATTAATAAGCTCTGCAATAAGCATGAATAAATTTGTATTTTATTTAAAATCTGATAAGGGACTGAGAAAAATGATTAAGTACATTGATTAGGTGACGCCATGGCAGCAAAACCCCGAAATATTGAAGTTATACAGGGTGGCTCATTCAAATCGGTCAGTATAGGAAAGTCTATACCTATAAGACTTACGAAGATCTGTTCTTAGGAACTATGTCATCGATTTTAGGCAAAGTCTCAAAAAAATCGTGTGTTCAAGCCTCAACGACATTATATTATAGGTAGTACGAAAAATTCTGTACAAGAAAAAAATACAAAAAGATAGTGCTATAGGGTGGTCGTTTTTGAGACCGGTGCCCTATAAAGGGTTAATAATAAGAAAAACTGTGTTGATAAAAATGAAAAAAATCTGTACTCAGCTCGGGAATCGAACCCGGCTGCTTAGAAAAAAAAATCTCTGGAGATATCGATTGTGTCGGTGTTAAGCAGAAAAATGTCTCGAAACTTGATGTCTACAATTAATGGAATTCATTGTTTTCACGTACTTAAGTATAAGCCTTAAGAACAATTTTTTTTTTTCAAATTTATCAATGCAGTTTTTCTTATTATTAAAATCGATGACTTGGTTCTTAAGAACAGATCTTCGTAAGTCTTATAGTTATAGACTTTCCTCTGACCGTTTTGAATGAGCTACCCTGTATAATATATAATAATTGTATAAATCGTACCTACTAAAAATATAATTGGCCATGGTAGTTTAAAAACTTAGCAAGTTTCCTACCCATTATATCCATTTTATCGAGGCGTCCTCTTACAATAACATGGCATAGCATACTTTGAATTCCTTTTCACTTAAAGCGCCACAATACAATTTTTCAATAAACACTCAATGTAATCAATGCGATAAGGTTTACACTAATATAATATAATTCATGTTTCCCAATACTTTAATATCATTTAAGTTTTTAAGCTTTAATACACAAAAAATAAGATTGATTTTGGGATAACCGGTTAATACTTCCTTATGCTCTTCACGACTTAACAGAAGGCGTCAATATCTGTTTATGCCAAATTTTCCTCAAGCAAAATCAAATTTTTCCTTAAAAAAATATCATTAATTAAGGTATAGATTCTATTCCAGTTCAGACATGTTTAATGAGATGGAAATACTTTTAATATCAAAAGAGAAATACTTTGTGAAGTCTTCAAAGGAATGGCCTTTTTGAAGGCCGGTAGACAAAAATAATAGCGTGGAAATTTTCCACGTACTTACGTTATTTTATATAATTACTGGGAGATTTAATTACTGAGGAGAACCGAGCAATAAGGCTGTTGACATAGCTTAAACAGTGGCTAGACTTGTAGGGAGCGAACAATCCTGAACGAATATCTTGCCATATCTGCAAAGAAAACGCGATAAAAGTGGTATGGGGTGGCTAACTCCACGTTAGCCACCCATCATCATCATCATCATCAGCCTATGTTAGTCCACTGCAGGACGTAGGCCTCTCCTATTAACTATGCGTATAGACGCATTGGGAGGTAAATGCCACGCTGGGCAAGCGGATTGGCGATCGCAGTAATGTGTCCACTACGATGACGCTGCTGCCCATCATCAATCTCGTAGAATGGTCAGTGACACTGCAATCCCTAAGTCGACTCTTACGACACCCGCAGGAGGAGTTGGGGTGGTGACTAATGTATTGTTACTGCCGTCACCACACGGCATTAGCCACACCATTTAGTTTAAAAAAATATGTTACGATCGGATCCTAACGATTTAACCTACTGAACAAAGGTGAACGAACGATGTACAAACGAATCCGATATGCCATTTGTGGGCAAACGGTTTGGGGTGTGCACAATCCGTGTGGTGACGGCAGTAAGAATACATTTGTCACCACCCCGACTCCTCCTGCGGGTGTCGTAAGAGTCGACTAAGGGATTGAAGTGTCACTGACCATTCTACAAGATTGATGATGGGCAGCAGCGTCATCATGGTGGACACATTACTGCGATCGTCAATCCGCTTGCCCAGCGTGGTGATTATGGGCATTTACTTCCTAATGCATCTATACGCATAGTTAATAGGAGAGGGCTACATCCAGCAGTGGACTATCACAGGCTGATTAAGGTTTGGGGTGGCTAACTTCACGAGCATGCTAGACTAAGGTGAAGTTACATGAAATACACATATAATGTATATTTTTTTGGCTTGTTCCTACAACACCCAGAAGGAATTTAGCTGGCCAAGCCACACTGGATGCGTGAGCAGCGCGTGCGCGTGTGCGTGACGTACGCGTTGTAGCGTATGTAAATGTCATATTAGATGCCACACCGCTTGCGTGACGTGCACGTGAGCGTGCTCAGTACTTACGCACGTCGCACGCATATAGTAGGCCTATGCGTCTTAGACCACTGACAGATCGGTACTCATATCCTAGTAAGGCCGAACGTCCTATTTTGAGGACAACAAAATTTACTCATAACGGCCCATGACGTCATATTTTTCAAAGAAATATGAATTTTACTTTTCCTAACTAGTGCACAAAAACGAACTTTGTGCAGGTAATTTCTCTTTTTGACGCACTTGTTATGAAAAAAATCGTCCCTTACACGTGCAAAAACTTTTTTTTAATATGGGTGATTGTCGCCCACTTTTCACTCGGCCTCCAACTTTCACCCTAGCCGAAAAAAAGTTTTCCCGCACCAATTAGGAAATGCACTATTGTAGGTCCTAAAATCAAAAATAAAATGTCCTTTTTGTAGGACACTGGGATATTATTTCACTTGTCCTAAAAATAGAATGGGCTTTACGAGTATAAGACTGCGATCGCCAACCCGCCTACCAATCGTGGCGATTACGATAATAACCCTTCTGAGGGAGTCCTATGCGTACAGTGGACGTCTATCGGTTAAGAACGAAGTAGTATAAGAAATACAGGAATTTTACTTGAAATTTATTCCCTGAATTACCTGCAAACCTTTAATTCCCGCACCTGTTTCGTAACCGCCTTATTTATACTCGCGTACAGTTCGCAAAACAAATATTTGCAGTCATAAATTTGTGTACAGTCAGTACATTGATTTGTGGGGCCGTTTCACCTTTTTCGTGTGAACACTGAAACGTTTGCGTTAAAATGTTTTGGTTTTACGAATTAGTGGATTAAATGAAAAAGAAACATCATTACATCATCAGTCTATCTCAGTCCACTGGACGTAGACCTCTCCTATTAACCATGCGTATAGACGCATTAGGAGGTAAATGCCCATAATCGCCACGCTGGGCAAGCGGATTGGCGATCGCAGTAATGTGTCCACTATATGGCTTTTATTATCGTCAGCCTCCGTAGCCTAGTTGGTAGTGACCCTGCCTACGAAGCTGGAGGTTCCGGGTTTGAATCCCGGCTAGGGCATTATTTGTGTATTTATTTATCACAAATATTTGTTCCTTGGTCATGGCTGTCTATGTATTTATTAATCTATATGTATCTATCTATTATATACTCGTATACCTATCGTCGCCTGGTACCCACATCACAAGCTTTGATTGAGCTTACCGTTGGACTAGGTCGATGTGTGTAAGATGTCCCGAGATATTTATTTATTTATTTATTTATTATTATCTCACCGGGATTCAAACTCGGGACCTCCAGCTTCCCAGGCAAGGTCACTACCGAAAGCTAGGAAGGCCTTCAACTTATCAAAAATATAAACACTGTTTTCGTACAATACAAGTGCTTGCCGTGAAGCAAACATGGCCGACCTTTTTCGTTCAAGGTTCAAGTCGGCATTTCTAATTTGAACTCTCTGAAATAATGTTCTGAGTTGAGTTCAAATTGTTAGCGGTTAATTTGATTTTGTATGGGAGTGGTACTTCACAGTTTTTAGTCTGAAGATCTGTGCCAAGAACATCAGTGCGGCCAGGGAACTCACAAATAAGTATTATGTACCTCGATTGTTTGAGAGTGAATTGTCGTTGGTAAACTAATAAAGAGATAAAAATATATATGTCAGAGCAGGCCTTTATTATCATGCTGTTGGATCATCATTCATTTGCTGGTGGTAGGACCTCGTGCAGGGTCCGCCCGGATAGCTACCACCGTCTTACCCGTGAACTTGCCGCTAAATAGCAGTGTTTGCACTGCTGTGTTTCGGTTTGGGGGTAAGATAGCCGGTGTAATTACTGACATAGACAGAGGCTATCCATCTAAGTCCTGAGGGTGGGCAGCGCATAGGCGATTTTCTGATTGCTATGTCCATGGGCGGTTCCTGCTTTCCATCAGGTGGGCTGAGAGCTCAGTTGTCTACCTTCGTCACATAACATCGTGGTGACGACAGTAAGAATACATTTGTCACCACCCCAACTCTTCCCGCGTGTGTCGTAAGAGTCGACTAACGGATTGAAGTTTCACTGACCATTATTTTATAAAAGATTGATGATGGGCAGCAGCGTCATCTTAGTGGACACATTATATTACTGCGATCGCCAATCCGCTTGCCCAATGTGGCGATTATGGGCATTTACCTCCTAATGCGTCCATACGCATAGTTAATAGGAGAGGCCTACGTCCAGCAGTGGACTATCGTTGGCTGATGATGGTCGATGATGGATGGATTCGGTTTTTTATTCTGTGATATTCGAATGAATGTTCATCGAATTTTTCGAAGAATCTAATATTCGAATTCCAAGCCCTACTGGTATGTGTGATGCGAATTCGATTCTCCTGCTATAATTAGGTAATCAAAACAGCAATACTTTAATCACGCAAAATGAAATCATATTTCAAACCCATTAAGAATCAATTTCGCTACCAATAACAACCTCACTTCTGGTATTTAAGTACTGTCGTGCAAATATAAATTCTATTCTGTTAAAGGTAAAGAGTATTTTAGTATGTAGACAAAGTTATTACGTGTTTAAATTGCGTGTGACCTATGACATAGGATTGCTGGCATTACCTAATGACAGACACTCCTTAGATCTGCAATTAACGGTAAATTATAATAGCACAGTATAGCAAATTCAATAAACAGAAAATGTAGGTAGTAAATATTTAGTTTGGACTTGGTAAGTACAGGGTGAACGACATGAAGTGTTACCAATTTCAATGGACTGTGATTTTTTAGTTCAAACAATTTATTATTATAAGTAAGAAAAAACAAGAGGAAAACAGTACATTTTGTGATTAAATTTACTTTTAGTCAACAATCTACCCTTTGCCTTGACTATGGCCTTCATAAGGTAAAAAAATATTTGCTGGCAGCACGTTTGTGACCACTGGGTAGTGGTATATGCCAGTGAAAGACGATCGCTTTCTTCATTGCATTCATACTAGCATGTTTAATTACTCCCACCTTTCTCTTCAAAATAGACCAGATAAAAAGTCCGAAACTCAATGCACTGGAGAAATTACATGGTCAAACGTCTACCTATTATGAATAAAAAAAACGTCTTTGGTAAATACAAAAATGTATTATTCCTTAACATAATAGGTAGTCGTTCGATATCGCACATTTTACTTAGAATTAAATAGTGTATAAAGAAATGTTACAGGTTATAGCAGTTATCTACAAAATTGAAAAACCTCGGCAGCAATATGCCAAACCTTTAAATTTTCAGTCTCAAAAAATCCTACATAAAAACAGTATATCACTGAACCACATATTGGCTTTCAATTTAGTATTTAGAGGTAAAAATCCTCGCGGAAATAGGAAGCAGCCACTCAACAGCAGTTCAAACTTAAAGAATGTCGATTTGATTTGCTATAAATATTAAATGTATACCGCATGCAACCAGAAAAGTGGGCTATTACAGCCCTTAAGTGGATGCCGCAAGCTAGGCGGAGACTGGGCAGGACGACTTCGTCAATAATTTGGCCACAAAACCGGGAGCTGTGGAGATCTGAGCGAGAGGCCTTTGCCCAACAAGGGGACACTCTTAGAAGCTAAAAAAACACCAAATAAAACGAACCAAACCCATCAATGTCAGAGAAAACTAGGTATTTAATAAAATAATTTCCTTTGTTCTTAAACTTTGGATTACATTATTTTTTAATTACGCACCATTTTGTCATGAAGTATTGGTAAAGAGTATGAGGACTAAATGAGAATAAAATTATAAATAAACTAAAACTAAATAAAACTAATTAACATTAACATTTTTTAATTAACATTTTTGGTAACAATATAAGAATTTTCATACAAACATTTTGGGAAATATATGACGAATCTTGGTCGGCATCATTGACTTAACTAGCCTACCTTTTTATCAATATCGAAGACGCGATCCAATTTTTTTTTTTAAATGCTCAAATATCAAATCAAATGGGCATATTTAAAACTAGAACACACCTTGCAGTAGCATTAGCAGTGCAATCTTACCAGTGCAGCCTGCGTTATTAAATTCAAAGCTTTTGATACCAATATTTATGTTTCGCCATTTTATTCGGGTTCGAGTTTCGAGTGCGAGCTTCTGGTTTCTGAACGGTTGTGGACGTTCAAATTATGCGCATTCGGGCATTGAATCATTGAATAATATAAATAAGTGTTTATTGACTCGATCTCGATAGATGGCTTTGGTTGTGAGACGGAACGATTCTTTGTAATAGGAGAGGCCAGCAGTCGACTAAAATAGACTTATGATGTGATATGAATCGTAGTATCAGCCTAGTTAACACAAGCTTTAATTGAGAAGAACTTATTTTGGGATATATCTACCAAAGAATGAGAATTATTCCTCAGCCAGCAAAGTCTCAGAACATATTATATATCAGCCTCCGTAGCCTAGTTGGTAGTGACCCTGCCTACGAAGCTGGAGGTTCCGGGTTCGAATCCCGGCGAGGGCATTCTTTGTGTATTTATTTATCACAAATGTTTGTTCCTTGGTCATGGCTGTCTATGTATTTAAGTATCTATATGTATCTATCTATTATATATATCGTCGCCTGGTACCCACATTACAAGCCTTAATTGAGCTTACCGTGGGACTAGGTCGATTTGTGTAAGATGTCCCAAGATATTTATTTATTTATTTATTTATATTTCATGAAGATATTGTACTGTATTGCAATGATAAACGGGTCTTAATCGCGTACTATATGAGTGATAATCGTGAAAGTTTACATTTTATTGTTTATATAAACTTAAGGTGGATTGACAAGTGCAAGGTTTGTGACGCAACTATGGCAAATAACTGCATCTCTTTTTGAATAACTTGCAAGTGTAAGATAAGGCCTTAAGAAAAAAATAATCAAACCAGGTAGATATCATTGCCAACGTATTATGTGATACCTCGTGCAGGCAGATACCTAGAAGTACTATTTGTGCCAAGGCCCGTTAGAAAACAACAAGTATAACGGAGAATTTCTGATTTCTCAGTTATGTCAGTTCTGCCCGAGGCCGGTGGCACACTGTGTCTACAATAAGCTGCCGCTGCGTTTTTTTACTTTCTATCCATCCCGCTCACTCGCCTATTGGTGCGAGTGAGCCGTATAGAAAGCGGTGGATAGTACGGCTACGCGTCAGACGGATCTCTCACTAACTACAACCTCACTACGTTCGGGATTCTATTGTAGAACCCATCGCTTCCTTCGTGCTTCAATGAACGCCCTCGCCGAAAATATATCATTTTGATCCCTTGATACTAGATCTACTATTATTTGTTCCACAAAGTTAATTTACACTTTTACGATTATCATTTCTTATTTGAACGACTTCTTCTTCTTCTGAGACGTAGCCTCATGTCTGAGGGACGTGACTCCTATGAGATATTATTCTTCCTGTCACTGCTCTCCAGGCCGACATTTGAACGACAAACGGGTCTTAATCGCTTAAACTTAAATTTAATTTTATCCTGACATTTCGAGCATGAAGTTACACCCATAGTCGCAGGCAGTCTATCAAATATATCAGTACCTAGTATCAGTGCACTTATTAGTTAATGCTTTGAAGGACAAGTCTCCATATCCCACTATATCGAACACCGTGGACAGTTGGACACCCTACAGTCCGGTCACGACCGTCGGTCACGTTCATTTCTCTACAATCATAACTACTACTGTGCATCGCTATTTCACATCATCAGCCTACCTGAGTCCACTGCTGGACGCAGGCCTCTCCTATGACGTACTAATTTGTCATTTGAAGGAGGCATGGTGCCTTCCTCATACAAATGACGAAGTATAACATTGAGACGTTTAGAAACTTCGGCAAAAATGATGCTACCAAAATGAGGCGGTTGAAACCCTCAGATATTCACCCTTTAGGTTTTATAGGTCAACAGACAAGTTCATTATTAGCATGATGTAGAACAGGGGGTGACACTTGTCAACTAAATTTTAGGACTGTTTTGAAAGGAAATTTAGTATGGCATGCAGCTTCTGGGTGAATATCTGAGCGTTTCAACCACCTAATTTTGGTGGCATAATTTTTGCCGAAGTTTCTAAACATCTCAATGTTATACTTCGACATTTATATAAGGTACAGTGCCTCCTTCAAATGACAAAGTAGCACATTGTAACGAATAGAAACTTCGGCAAAAAGGATGCCACCAAAATTAGGCGGTTGAAACGCTCAGATATAATAATAATAATAATAATAAAGCCGCAGGGCAGCTTGTGGCGAGCTGTTGGGGAGTAACGACCCCACGGACCCGAGTGCTCCCGAGAGTCGGTCAGGGTCCCCGCCTCCGGCGTGTCTTCGTCGGTCGGAGTGGAACCCCAAGGGGAACCGTAGGACTCTCAGCTCTGGCTTGCCTTAACTGGCCGTCCAGAGAGGAGTCGTCAGAGCTATATGCTCCAGGGGTGGAAGTGTAAATTTGCGTAAGTCGCGAGTTGGTGCAGCGGCTGTCAAGCCACTGCGCAGAAAGCGGTGTACACCTCTCTACACTCCTGAGCCGCCTACACCGGTGTTGCCCCTGGCTGTCTCTTGTGACGGCATTTACGGGGGCCCATCTAGTCGGCGGCGAGTCACCGCCTGCCTCGATAGCAAAGAGATATCATTGTTATGGCAGGTGTCCGGACCTCTTTTCTATAGTTCCATTTCTGATCCATCCATCCTCCATCACCATAGCCCATTAGTCTTTTCCATTACTTCTCAATAGTCTCTATACGCCTGTTGGAACCGGTTTACGGATATCTATTGATGTGCCCGTGAATGGGTTCCAGCAGGTGTACAACACAGCAAATTTCTCCAAAGGGCCTCTACGTGTTGGATCTGTATCCCCGCGCAAGCCTATCAAAAAACCGGGATTTGTAAGCCCGTGATTCCCAAGGAGATACAAACATAATAATAATAATAATAATAAGCAGGGCAGCTTGTGGCGAGCTGTTGGGGAGTAACGACCCCACGGACCCGAGTGCTCCCGAGAGTCGGTCAGGGTCCCCACCTCCGGCGTGTCTTCGTCGGTCGGAGTGGAACCCCAAGGGGACCCGTAGGACTCTCAGCTCTGGCTTGCCTTAACTGGCCGTCCAGAGAGGAGTCGTCAGAGCTATACGCTCCAGGGGTGGAAGTGTAAATTTGCGTAAGTCGCGAGTTGGTGCAGCGGCTGTCAAGCCACTGCGCAGAAAGCGGTGTACACCTCTCTACACTCCTGAGCCACCTACACCGGTGTTGCCCCTGGCTGTCTCTTGTGACGGCATTTACGGGGGCCCATCTAGTCGGTGGCGAGTCACCGCCTGCCTCGATAGCAAAGAGAAATCATTGTTATGGCAGGTGTCCGGACCTCTTTTCTATAGTTCCATTTCTGATCCATCCATCCTCCATCACCATAGCCCATTAGTCTTTTCCATTCCTTCTCAATAGTCTCTATACGCCTGTTGGGACCGGTTTACGGATATGTATTTGTGCCCGTGAATGGGTTGCAGCAGGTGTACAAAACAGCAAATTTCTCCAAAGGGCCTCTACGTGTTGGATCTATATCCCCGCGCAAGCCTATCAAAAAACCGGGATTTGTAAGCCCGTGATCCTCAAGGAGATACAATAATAATAATAATAAATACTCTTTATTGTTCACCAGAAAATAAACAAATAAAACTACAGACAAAAGAAAACTAAAACAGTGGTAGACAACAGGCGGTCTTATCGCTAATAAGCGATCTCTTCCAGACAACCTTTGGGTAATGGAAACTATCACAATTACATTTAAGAAGTAGGCAAATCAAAACTGAGAACATAAAAATAACAAAAGCCAGGCTATAAACTTACATACATACATAGATATGTAAACATACATACAATAAAATAATACAATATATATATAATATAAATTTATTTCAATAAAAGAACATACGCATATCATAACACACAGCTAATTATTACGGGAGAGACAGATAATATTGCTTAAGTTTATTTTTAAAAATGGGTAAAGACTCAGAACGTCTAACATTGACAGGTAGGGAGTTCCATAAACGCACAGCTTGGAATGTGAAAGATTTAGCATAAAATTTTGAGTTTGAAGAAGGAACACAAAGAAGGAAATTTTCTGCACACCTAGCGGAAGTAACAAAGCTAAAACATCTTTTGAGGTAGCGGGGAGTAGCAGGGTTGAAAAGGATGCCAAAAAGAAGAGAAAGGACATGAAAGTTACGCTTGAGTCGGATAGGGAGCCACTTGAGCTGATAACGGAAACTGGATACATGGTCATATTTTCGCAACCCAAATATGAACCTTATACACATATTTTGTATTCGCTCAAGTTTGTTAAGCTGCTCCTCCGTTAGGTCGATATAGGACACGTCAGCATAGTCTAAAATAGGGAGGAGCAATGATTGAGCAAGCGCAATTTTAGTCGTAATGGGAAGTAAGTTACGAAGTCTGCACAAAGAACGCACGGCAACAAACATCTTCCTGCTAATCTCATTCATCTGCGGCACCCAGGAAAGAGTGCGGTCAAAAAATATTCCAAGATTTTTTACTGTCGTGGAATAGGGAATAAGAACACCATCGAACACTACTGGTGGAAGGTTAATAAAGTCAACCTTTGGGATAAATTTTGGACTACCTATTACGATAGCTTGGGTCTTGGAAGGGTTAACATGAAGACCATAGCTATTGCTCCACTCCGAGATGCACTGCAAGTCACTGTTTATTGTGGAGATAACCGAAGGCAGATCGGATAGCATACCCTGAGAATAAATTTGAAGATCATCGGCATAAAGGTGATAAGATGAAGATAAATTTTGAGTAATAGAATTGATAAAAATTGAGAAAAGTAGAGGAGATAGTACGCCGCCCTGCGGGACGCCAGCTAACGTACTGCACCAAGAAGAGCGAGAGTCGTCCACCTTTATACGCTGCCGACGACCAGTTAGATAGCTACGAAACCAATCAATTACCGCAGGAGATATGTTAAGAGAATTCAAAATCGCCAAAAGGATGTCAAAATCTACAGTGTTAAAAGCGTTGCTGAAGTCCAACAACGTTAAGACTGTCAATTGGCGATCATTCATACCCGACCGTATATCATCTGTGATTTTGACTAGTGCAGTAGCCGTACTATGTCCTGAACGGAAGCCGGATTGGTAGGGATTGAGGAGGTCATTTCGGTTTAGGAAAGAGGTAAGCTGCTGGAATACTAACCGCTCGAGGACTTTAGATAGGAAAGGGAGAATGGAAATTGGACGATATTCTGAGAGTGTAGAAGGATTAGATTTTTTAGGTAAGGGAACAATATCAGCATCCTTCCAAAGTGAAGGAAAAGTACTTGAAGACACGGATTTGTTGAGGATGCTGGTGATGACAGGGACAAGGATATCAAGGAGAGGAAGGATCATATTACGACTAATGCAATCAGAGCCTACTGCATTGGAGGTTATAGATAAAATGTTTCTCTTAACATCACTGTCGGTAAATTGAGTAAGATGGAACGGGGATGAGTCTGGAGTTGGAAGAGATGAAAGGTAATCAAGGGTCCTGAGCTTAGCAGGGCCACTAAAGATTGCAGAACTGGAAAAATGTTGATTCATAAGATCTATATCAACATCATTAGAAGAAGTGCTAGACTGAGTTTTGCCAACTCCAAGAGACCTCAGAAACCTCCACACCTTAGCAGGGTCACCATTTTCAACTGACTTGTGAATATGGCGTCTTTGTGCATCGCTGCAAGTAGTACTGCATCGGTTGCGTAAAGCATGGTATCTGGCTTTGTTGTTATCCGAGGGATTACTTTTATATTTTGATTTTGCCAGATCTTTCCTACGAATAAGCGTCTTAATTTCAGATGTAAGCCAAGGTGCAGGAAGATGCTTGACTTTTATTGGACGAACTGGAGCATGCACGTCGTACAGCTGAGTAAGAAGGGAGTTAAATACGTTAACTTGTTGGTCGACACTATCAGCTTCCACCACATTAGTCCAATTGAGTTTTGTAGCATCATCGCGAAGGGTCTCCAAATCCATCCGACTAAAATTGCGCTGAAATAGGGTTTTTGCTTTTAACTTTGGGGGACGAATTTTGTACGATAAATAGAGCAAATCGTGGTAAGAAAAAGCGTCCGCCGCAAGTTGACCATACTTGGCAACATGAGAAGAAGAAGAAGTAAGAGTGAGGTCTAAAAGTGAAGGAGAACAATTAGGAAAATGGTGAGTGGACTGTGAGGGCAAAATACTCAAGTTGCAGGCTGTAGCAATCGATTGGAGAGATCTAGAACGATGGTCATTTTTAAGAAGGCAGGTATTGAAGTCACCCATGATGATGTGGTGATTGAAGGACGGCATCAAATCTTCAAGGAGTTTCTCAAAAGAGGCGAAATAATTTACATTAAGGGAGGGTGAGTAAAATACACCAAGAAGGAGTTTAGTGTGAGAAAAGGTTATATCAAGAAAAAGGTATTCAGGAACATCGGAGGATGAAGACGGTGCTGACATGCTGACAATAGAAAAAGGGATTTGGGAGCGAAGATAAATTGCAACTCCTCCGCCACCTCTTAAAACGCGATCGTTCCGAATAAGGCAAAAACCTGGTAAAGAGTAAGAAGTTGACGGGAGACAAGGCTTCAACCATGACTCGGAAACGAGAATCGCATGGATGTTTTGAAGGTCAAAAGATATAGAAAAATCGGTAAAGTGAGCAGGTATGCTTTGAGCATTTAGGTGAATAATATTAAAATTTTTGGGTACTACGCTAAATTCTGAGTCTAATAAATCATGAAGCGAGAGTGGTAAACTATGAAAACTGTCGTCGCTAGCTTCAATTGAAGAAAAAGATTGAAACTGATCACTGAGATCACTTTCGGTGCTGTAACTGTGCTGTGACATAATAATAATTATTTAAATAATGTGCTATATTATTATATATATAAACGAATAAAAAATGTGTATGTAAAAACAATAATAAATATAAAATATTAACAAACAAATATTCTAATCTAAATATTACATTACCCGCCAGCAGTAAGAAGAAAACTTATACATATTAACTATAATTAAATTACCACGAACAAAACGCAACATTATGCTCTGGCAACACTGCGTGCTCCTGTCACTCACTCCTGCGACTATTTTTGGAAAGTATTGACTTGACAATTTGACAATGACATTATGTAAAACGGTAGTGAAACAAAATAAAATAAACGTAAACAGTTAACTAAAAAACGAAGTGGGTATAAAAAATATTCCATTATACTACTAAATTAAAAAGGAGTGCAGAAGCTATAGTTTTAACTAAATGTTAAGATTTTAGAGGGCTCTAAGCATTACTTAACGTTGCGTCTGGGTCTCCTATTAGTGGGCTCCGTGGTTGGCACCGACGCCTCCTTGCCAGCCGATGTTGAGGCCACATGTGTTCCAGGTGCAACCGAGATGTCCTTAAGATGGTCCAGGCTGGTTACTCTGCGCCGGTTTTTGTCGGCATCAAGAACAAATATGCCACCATTCCAGGACCAGCAATTGCGAACACCAAATCGTTCCCGAGCAGACATAAAAAGTTCGTGACGGGGCTTAGTTAAAAATTCGCCAATGGTGACGCCTGTGCCCTTCAAAGCTGATTTGCCGAACCATATCACATCCCTCTTCGATATGTCCTGAAACTTCACCAGGATAGGCTGCGATTTTCTGCCCTGAGCCTTACCCAATCGATGACACCGCCGAATGTCTGCCATTGATATTTCTCCACTGACTTGCTTCAGCTTCTCCAATACCAGGCCAGTTGTATCTTCGGAGTCTGAGCCCGAGCCCGAAGCAGATGGTTTGATGCCATGCAGAAGTAACATTTTCCGGCGAGAACGCATCTCCATGTCATCGACTTGAAGAGCTAAGAGTTCTACCTGCTTCTGAAGCATATCCAGGGACTGCAGAATGAAGCTTCTAAAAGATTCAAAGTCAGCGGCCACTACTGAAGTTGTTGCTGTTGTCGAGCTGCCACAACCAGCCTTCTCTAAATCGGTCTTCAGCTTAGCCATCCGGGTGTGGAAAGTGTCAGCAAGCTCAGAAATGGACTTTTGAATATCTCCAATTTGTGCCATTATTTTCAATAAGTTTATGTGAAGTGGTATAAAAATTAATAAGACTGGATTTTTATATATTACTGCTGGAGGGTGTAAGTTACTAACTTTTCATTAAAATTTTACCAATTATATTAACAAAAATGTAACTTTTTCTCTTTTTAATTATTAAATTACTTTGCAAGCAGTGTTGATTGTTTTGTTGACCTACCCGAAAAAAGAGATATTCGCCCTTCTACGTTTTATTTGTTCGTAGTAGTTCGCGGTAAGCCTTCCGGTCATTGCACCCGTTTAGTGAACAAATGAAGATCAGCAAACGGTTCGATTTCCCGTGGAAGCAATGAAAGGTCAAGTTCAGGATACGAGCGCGGTCGGAGTCCCTTTTCTATACGATAAGCGGACCATAGTGCAATGAGGAAAGTAAGGCTTTTCCAAACAGAGTGCGTAGCAAAGATACCGACTATCACCGTTTCTCCGGCTATCTCTTGTACTTTTTTATTGATTAATTCAGACACATTAAATACTTAAATTGCAGGACCGTTCGCTGGCTAAACTTTAAAGAGGTTTATGTGCCGATGGGAAGTTCGAATAATTTTACTTAGGTGCTTATTATAATTATACCTTTTTCTATGTATAATTACCTCCAAAGAATGAAGTCGGGTCGGGGAAGTCTTATTTTTGATGATCTGAGACAGGCTGGATCGGTTTGGATGCAATACTTTTTTTTTCTTGGGTAAAGTGTTTCCATAATGTCAATTTTAAGTTTTGATAAAATTTTGCACCCATAGTTCCGATCACTGCTGATGATGTGTCTGTGGTTTTTCTACTTTCTTTTTATCGCTAGTACAAAAGTCGATACACTATTCATGTCGTCAAGCAAGCGGATTAAAGCCTGATTTTATCGCGGACGACTAACGTAGCTGAAAATATATACACGTCTTTTTTCGTTCATTTATCACTCTTTTCACGCCAGTTTTGTATAGAGGAATTTTCATACCAAGGATGGCGTAATACGTAAATAAATGGTAAATCTTGGAACATTGTAACACAAGTGCGGAAACTAAGAAACTACCTTTATTTTACATATTTTTTTCGACATTAGCAAGTACTATTGTCAATCAATCTATGACGATCAAAGAAGATTGCAAAAAAAAACATAGCTAAGGGGTTTAAGGAAAATAAGTCTTAACGTCGCTATTTTGTGTTATAAAGTTACCCATTTCAGGGGCTTGCTTGGCATATGATATTTGATATGATAGTATTTCATACTGGAATATATTTTTTAATTGTTAAATAACAACATCTAGGCATACCTAGGTTCAGTGTCAACTAGGAATA
>JALPQI010020835.1:0-29325 GCA_025490895.1 Thaumatotibia leucotreta | reverse complement strand
TCCTCCGCCAACACCACATTTCAAATGCTTCCAGCCTTTCTCTGTCTCGTTGTGTCAGTGTCCACGTCTCACACGCATATAACGCAATGCTCCAAATATACTTTAACTAAACGTTTTTTCACTTTCTTAGAGATTTGTGCCCTCAGCAGGTGCTTTTTGTTATTAAAAGCTGTTTTGGCCATAGCAATTCTCTGCGTGATATCCGCTGTGCATCTGGAGTCATTGGTAAAATAACACTACCCAAATATTTAAATTGGGTTACTTGCTCTGTTGCTGTATTATCTAGTATAATTGGGTTACGTTTGGATGGGTGTTTTGAAATAGTGAGTGCTTTGGTTTTCTTACAATTTATTTTGAGCTTTGAAATCGTTTGAAAATGTTGTCCATTTTTGCCACTAATTAACTGAAGTTCATGATTGATTTCCGCAAAAGCTGCAATGTCATCCGCAAACCTTATAAATTGAATTTTCTGTCCTTTAAACTTGACTCCCCCTAAATCTGATTCTACAATGTACAATAATTACCTAAAACTTTAAAATGCATTTTTGCGATAGTTTCATTAATAAAATTATTTTTTTATGTAGTGCAGCATTCGAAACACACAAAAAAATTTGCTTCTTTTAGCCTCAGGAATATGATGTTAAATTGTTTCCCTTTCCTCATGGGTATCTTGTATACAAATCACATAGCAATTTTACGTTTTATTTAAATATGACCTAGATTTACAAAATTTTCGCTAATTCCGGAACTAGTATCGGAATTCCGGAATTGAAGTGTAATATCGGAAATCAGTTCCGGAACTGGAAATGGTCCGATATTGCAAGCCCTATTGCAGACCCTAGTTCTAACAGAGTTGTGGGAGTAACGGATGTTTTACCATGTTTTATATAACTAAAAGTTGCTCAGTAATCAGTATAACTTACACGGGGCGAGGTATTAGTGACTCAGGATACACGGTGTATAAATATAGGATGTTACACTGCCATTGAAAAGATCGGAAACTTCATTCAATTCAACTATTTTTACTATGGGAGCAACCCTGAGATCGTCATTTATTTACATACGTACTCGTAATGCATCGTATGTAAATACACAGAGTGATTATTTACAACATTAAGTTACGGTAAAAATGAGTAAAAAGTAAAATACACATTTAGATACTATAGTTAGTGGTAGGTTCTACTGGTATCGGTATCGACATAAATCTTTAACTCTGTTTATTTTTTTACTCATGACAAGCAGCATTGTTAGGTGACAAATGAGTTTGATTTTTTAACGCAGACGTGGCAAACCCCTTGCGACAATCGCATACGTCTAACGCAGCGTATCGCTGCGATTAACGCACAAAGCCACCGGACCGAGATCCACGTGTAAAGTAAATAGGTGTCTGACCAATTAGTTGCGGACTTTCGATTCGTCTAAATCGGTTGTCTCGTTAGGCTAAGACAGGGCGACAAGAACTAATGGCTTCCTAGAAATATCTTAAGTCCAGTTTTCAGAACCGTTTGACACCTTTTATTTGTTTACTGATTTTTTTTTTATTGGCACAGCAAAGTGGCTCCACTCCACCTGGATGCTTAACCAAGTTGCCAATCGTCAATATGAAAGATCTATATTGCTACACTGTTTACTACGTGATCGACTTACAGAAAACAGGAAACATAAAATGCTGTTGATAGTAAAACATAATGAAATAAATTATTACGAAATGTAAGGCAAATTGCATTCCAGAAAGCCGAGTGTAGGTACTGTAGGTAATGTAATAACTTATAAAAAACGTCTCGATCGCGTTTACGTTTTCATCGTCATTTGTATGAAATTGACGATGAAAACGTAAACGCGATCGAGACGTTTTTTATAAGTTATTACCTACACTCGGCCTTCTGGTAATAAAAAAATCAGCCCACCTTATTGATAATATCTCGACAAATAGTCAACAGAGCGAATTAAAACTAAAAACAAAGTGATCGCAAACGACGTACAAGGCTATCTAGTAACGAAGAAGCTTGTCCGCGTAATTGTATACCATGTGTGGGACAAGTGTAGAGCGATTCATACCATCATCAGCCTATATAAATAAATAAATATCTTGGGACATCTTACACAAATCGACCTAGACTCACGGTAAGCTCAATTAAGGCTAGTGATGTGAGTACTAAGCGACGATATATATATAATAGATAGATACATGTAGATACTTAAATACATAGACAGCCATGACCAAGGAACAAATATTTGTGATAAGATAAATAAATACACAAATAATGCCCTCGCCGGGATTCAAACCCAGAACCTCCAGCTTCGTAAGCAGGGTCACTACCAACTAGGCTACGGAGGCCGACATATATAAATCTACTGGTGGACATAGACCTCGCCTAAACCTAAGCAGCGTCATCATAGTGGACACATTACTGCGATCGCCAATCCGCTTGCCCAGCGTGGCGTTTATGGGCATTTACCTCCTAATGCGTCTATACGCATAGTTAATAGGAGAGGCCTACGTCCAGCAGTGGACTAACATAAGCTGATGATGATGATGATGATGCCATCTCGAAATTCGGACAAGGGGAACCCGGATGGATAGCAGCCCTAAAAGAAAAGTGTTTCCTGTGACCAATCCGCTTCCGCTCTCGCATCAGCTTATGCCCGGCACCACATGCGGTTGCGACACAGCCCATATACGGCTTTGCCTCGTTCGGGCGTATTTCGTTACACCCACGATTCGCTGTTTGTCTTTAGAACATGTCGCAACAGGCTGAAATCGATTTGAGTTGATTCGCGTTCACCTAGTGACTGCAATTTCATTTCATTCCTATTCCTATAGTCGTCTGCCATTTGGGACTTGGATGGGCCGTTCCTGATAAATTGCCAATGTTACTATAGCCTCGTGCCTACATTACGCCAAAATTTGCCAAATCAAATTGGAAATTTGTCTAATTGACATAAGGTTTAAAAATTGATTGAGTCTTATGTCCTTTGGGTAGGACATATGTACTATATGTAGGCAGGAGGATAGAGAAAGTTAGCATTTGGGAATATTCCCCATACAGTTTTTGGTCATAAACGTCTTTTTTTTTAACTTAGCAAGCCGATTAGTATTAGGGTCAAAATTATTTTCGTTGTCTTGTTTCATATCTATCTGTCACGCTTTTAGTTGCTGTTTCGACTCGAAAAAATCCGATGCACCTATTTTCATTTTCACGCTAGATTTTAATCCATATATCAAAATCCACATCCCACCTTCCAGGTACCAGCAATAATGCTGGTCGTGCTGCATCCACAGAGGAGGACCTCAAACGCCGTAAATATCACACCCTCGGCAATAGTACTATATATATGTTTGAGGCACAGATGTCATATATACCATAGATCAAGCAAACGTGTCTACTTAGCGTGTCAAATGAACTCAGTAAAATCTACTGAGTTGTCCGTCTTTAATCGCAGCTTGCAGCTTTCGGGCGTCAAATTTTGTAAGTTGAAGTTAACAAAAACATTAATAATGCCTCTTTAAGTAATATTAATTGCAACAACACAAAAAAATATGAATACTCAAGGGCCTGAGACATATTTAAAATCATAGGCAAGTAACAACTTCAGTACAAAATCTGACACGCTCGGCCGCCATACAAATGAATGAACTTGTTTCTTCTATCCAAATCTAATTCTGTGGTTTGAGGCGTTTGGGGTCGAAACGCTGGGAACTTGGGAACCCAATGCGCGTCGGCTATACCAAGATATAGCTTCACGTCTGATAGATGCCACAGGTGACCAGAAGGCTGGTCAATATTTCGCTGAGCGAATAAGCATTGCCATACAACGTGGCGATGCGCGTTATCATAGTGGACACACTACTGCGATCGCCAACCCGCTTACAATAGCGTGGCGATTATGGGCATTTACCTCCTTAGATATGCGTCCATGAGTATAGGCTAAGTCCAGCAATGGACTGATGATGTGATGTGAACATAACTTTAAGTAACAATAGGGTAATAAAGACACTGAACGCTGTCATAGACCGAGTATAAACAAGTGTCAGTATTTTACAATGCTCACTACCGTCGAGAAAGTTTCCGTAAATACTAGTCGTTTTGTACCGGTCTAGATACAAACTAGTTTTCACAAAGAGTTTTAGAGATATACTGCAACTATTATTTATTTAATTGTCATGTTGCATGCATGCTAGTGAGTAAGGTAGCTTGAACTGCAAGATGCACCGCGTCGACGATGGAGCTTAGGATTTACCGAAACTTTTTCTGTTGCAATAGTGTATTGCTCAAGTCATTTGGCACCTCCGCTGCGGCAATTATCTTAACTCGTATTATTATCTTTATTTAAATATTCTCTTAGGCTAGGTTGTTATAATATGGTTATAAAAGTAAAATACAATACAACATACAAAAACAATACAAAATATAAACACATCATAAAAACCTAACCTAGGGTGCCGCCGGCAACGGGGCGGGCCCAAGCTGCCGGTGGTTAAGGTCGCAGAGAGAGGAACCGACGGACTATCCGCGCCGTGTCCAGGATTACCGCCTTCTGCATCTGACCCTTGACCCAACCTTCTAGCGAGAGACTCTTAAGATGTTGGTCGAGACTCCTCGCTATTAAACCGTATTATTATTATTTTTATTTCTTATTCTTATTCCTTAATGAATATAAACTCAATATTAATAAATTCGCATGCTTTCATTACCTGTAAGTTGGGGATCAATTGTAAATGAACTTGGCTAAATTGTGTAAATTGTGTATTGTATATTCTGTTGGTGATCCTTATAAACAAATAAAACAAAGTCAATTTGTTCCGGTTTTCAATTTCTTTTTCGCACAGTAGTAATAATAATAAAAATTACACAGCAATGTCAAATTAATACAGAAATATTAATATTACATCACAGTCAGTCTATCTTTTCAGAAATACCATTTTGATGCAACTCATGACCACAGTTACAACATCAGCAGTATATTAACTTACGCTCTTGAATGGTTGTAAGCGCATTCATTCTGGGGCTACTATTTGAAAAAATTAAACAAAATAATATATTGACTTTCGGGTTGTGGCAAATATACAGGGTGTAATCGATAAGTGTTTACAGGCCATAATTCCGTAAATATGAGAGATATCAGAAAACTTTTAAGTGATATCGAAAGTACGTTACCCAACGAGTAAAATTATACTAATAACTTTTTCTAAATAGATGAAGTAATATTAAAAATACTAAGTTAAAACGCTCCCATACATTTAGTATAACGACTTACATCCTTAAAGAATGTCGGTTGTCCTATGAGATAAAACTGTTAGAGATTCGTTATTTGTACGAACACATTGTAATAAAATATTAATACTACCGTTTATGAAATAATTAATATAACCTTTATTCTTAAATGAAAAGTTTGTTATCTTTGAATGAACGGTTACCTACTAAATGTATGGAAGGGTTTGAAGTAAATATTTGGGATATTTCTGATTTTACTTTAAAAAAAGTAATTAGTGTCATTTTACTCGTTGGGTAACGTACTTTCGATATCAGTTAAAAGTTTTCTGATATCTCTCATATTTACGGAGTTATGGCCTGTAAACACTTATCGATTACACCCTGTATATTAAATAGTTATGGAATTTGCGCAGAAGGAAGCATTTAAAAATAAAACTGAACTAAACTGTAGAAACGTGTATTTTACAAGTACTAAGTGTACTAACTAACATAATTTTCTTACTCTAAACGATTTCGAAGGTCAGTAAAAATGTGAAATATGGTTTTTCTTACGTTAATTTACATTAAAGTCAGCCATATTTGTTTCCCTTTTTTTACTTTCAACTATAATGGTATACAATGCTAAAATGCAAGTATATTCAGATAACCGTGTTGATCATTGTATTGGTTACTCTCACTGTGTCACCGTTGGCTAAGCGCCAAGGGAAATGGTTATAGAACAGTTTTGCAACTGCACTAAAAGCGAAACAACGTGTTAAAAGGTTTTTGGAGCAACTTCTATTTTTTGTGACGACTTGATGGGTTTTGTATTGGCTCGAGAATGTGAAGACATAAAATAAATATTTTGTACCTATAATTGTGTAAATAGATACGTGTGACGATAAGTCCAATATTTAATGTCGCTTATACTATTAATTTATTGTCATGTCTGCAAACTAGCATATTATTGTCGCATAGGTATTTGTAAAAAATGCTACACTGCTAGATGCATGACAACTAAAAATGTTGCTATGGTCAAATATTGCCTAAATAATAAATTAACCCCTGATTAGTACCTAGCGACGGATGCATCACAGGCTATTTCGAGTGAGTACCATCTAAAGTAATTAAAGTCATTGATAATCACCCTCTAAGGCACTTGTCTCACCGCCAGCTACTAAGCTATAAACTATCGGCTATAAACACGAACACGAGATACGCACTCCCGTGTAAATAAAAGAGACACGGTGTTACTCGCCCGGCGGTGATAGCTGATAGCTGGGCGAGTATAGTATAGACCTGTTTCTTTTATTTACACGGCAGTGCGTATCTTTTGTTCGTGTTTATAGCTGATAGTTTATAGCGTAATAGCTCGTCGTGAGACGAGTTCCTATAGCTTATCATTCGGCTAACCAGATTGCGATAATCATATTAGTTTCGTGTGGTAATCAGATTAACGTACGGGACTCATTACGTTTCTGTGCAATACTGCATTGCTATTGGTAAGAAAATTGCTTTTTCCTTACATCATTTTAACGACGATGGTTGACGTGTTTTTGCCGTAACTCATGGCCGTATGTTGGAAATACCATGAGTTGGAAAGTAAAAGATACATTAGGTTTTACTCAATACGATATGCATTCTATCGCGCTCGCACTATTAGTAAAAACCTAAAAATATGCATTATTTCATTATCACACACTTTTAGAACACAATGTTTTCCCTTCACGTACAGTCAGTTACAGAATCGTGTATCCACTTTTTCACCTTAGGTACAGTCGAAGACAAAATAAGGGGTATACAAAAGCGTTCAAAAATATGTCCCAGTGCACTCTAATTCTGTGTAATAAGAACGTCGTAACATATTTTGATCACCGTGGCCGCTTCGATATATCTGGTGACTGTACGATGCGCCGGCGCTTCCTGCGACCTTCGCCCGATCGTTCAAGATCGATGCCAATCAGACTGTGTCGGATTGGGTAATATACTGACATACATACGTTTCCTATTTGTTATGTTGGATGGTCTCATTGTTTGCTGATTCTCCTAGGCCCGTTATACAGTGTTTTTTTTCTAATGGACTTGAGGGCGGTGTTGCCCATAGTCAACATCAAGTAGTAAACGGTAGGAAATAATTATACATACAGTGTTTAGTTGGAAGTCGTTTTAATTTCATGTGTAGGTATGACGATCTAAAATGCTTAATGCTATGCCTACTTGAATAAAAAATCGGCTGATTTTTACTTTGACAAGGTGGCCACTCGAACACTTAACAAAGTAAACAGTCATAAGTAATCATCGCGGTAAACGAAGACAATATTAGATTTTTCGAAGTTTCAGAAAGAGTCGAGTCTCTACTTGAACTACTACTTCTGAAAAAATCCCTAATGCTCCTATTTTTGGCCACCATTTACACATCGGTTACACAATCTGGCGTCAGTAGTCCTACCACAAACTCCGAAGTTCGCAAATTTCGGGGATTGGTCTCTGTCACACAAACGAAGATGTTATTAGAGTGCCAGAGACCAATTCCCGCAATTCCGAATTCGCGGTATACCAGCAGCTCAGTCTATCAGTCCTATTGTCTATTAGATGCTAGGCGAATTTGAACTCTGTGTGTTACCACTGAAGTGATACTGATGTAAAATTACAGACAGTCTTAACCGATAGGATTCATCATTGTCGACGCCATTATCCACGACGATAGGACAAGTAGCAACAACATTCATTATGCTAGACTTGGTCATCATCATCATCATCAGTCGTTCCCTCACTGCTGAGGATCGTAACATCATGTCCTGTTGCTGCTGACCAGGCTCTTCCATAGGCTCCTTTCACCCGCCATATGTATGGCTTCCTGGAGGTGTAGATGCGACGATGCCACAGAATTAGATTTAGATAGAAGAAACAAGTTCATTCATTTGTATGGCGGCCGAGCGTGTCAGATTTTGTACTGAAGTTGTTACTTGCCTATGATTTTAAATATGTCTCAGGCCCTTGAGTATTCATATTTTTTTGTGTTGTTGCAATTAATATAACTTAAGGAGGCATTATTAATGTTTTTGTTCACTTCAACTTACAAAATTTGACGCCCGAAAGCTGCAAGCTGCGATTAAAGACGGATAACTCAGTGGATTTCACTGAGTTCATTTGACACGCTAAGTAGATACGTTTGCTTGATCTATGGTATATATGACATCTGTGGACGGTGCTGTAATTTGTGCGTTAGGCCAACCGTACACCTGTAAGTTCTTACGTAAGTTATAGGGAGGGAACTATACTAAAAACCGGCCAAGTGCGAGTCGGACTCGCGCGCAAAGGGTTCCGTACCATTATCAATTTATTATTAAAAAAATACAGTTAAATCAACCTACCTCAAAAACTATAGGAGATAATTTAATCAAACCAAAAATCGTTGATAGAGTTTATTAATGTCCATAACATATATTTTTTTCAGAATTTTATATCGCGTAGTTTAAAAAATAGAGGGGGGGGGACACATTTTTCAGACTTTGAGAGCTGATATCTCGAAAACAATTTGCTTAAATAAAAATGTGATGTATAAACCTTCATATCATTTTCAAAGACCTTTCTATTAATACCCCACACGCTTATGTAAAACTAAAAAAAAAAATCTATCCCTCAGTTACATGTATGGAGGGCCCCCACCCCAATGGTTTTGTTTACAATTTAGTATCATAATCCTGTAGCGGTTTATATAACACATATTCTCACCAAATTTCGTTACTGTAGCATTTATAGTTTCCGAGTAAATCGGCTGTGACAGACGGACAGACGGACAGACGGACAGACGGACATGACGAATCTATAAGGGTTCCGTTTTTGCCATTTTGGCTACGGAACCCTAAAAATAAGATAGTGATATTCACCTCTCATTCCTTAGTGTAGCTTCATCCCTATAACTTACGTAAGAACAGGTGTACGGCTGACCTTACATCTAGCGCTTGGTATTGCTATGCTACAGAATTAAGTTTACATTGAAACAATATTCTTACATTTAGTACTACAATTTTTCCTAACAACATACTTACATACATAGCAGACAAGGTGATGAGGAAAAAATCCTTACCTGCAACAGGAAAAACAAGATTGTTAATTAACTTACTAAATACGTAACAATTGCAATGGTTGCATACGTATGAACAAACATTTCTGTATAATATTAATCTATTACTAACAATTATATTATATACACCAAATTACAGAAAAATACCTTTTGGGTTTCAATTAAAAATTTAATGTCATATTTATGTGACAAATCAACATAGTGACACAATGGAAATTTAACTAAGTATGTTAATTTTTTTTGGAATTGACCCTTATAATATTTTCCTAAGATTTATTTATTTAAACTTTATTGCACAATATAAAAGAGTATAAATGGCGAATTTAACGCCTTAAGGCATTCTCTACCAGTCAACCATTGGGCTAAACAGAAAGCTTTGGTTTGGTGTAGGATTTCAACTTTTGTGGTATTGATTAAAGAATAAGTCAATTATTATTATTTTATTACTTTGGTCTAGTACCTTATGGTTGTGTAACTTTAGCTTAATTATGATTTATCATTAGTGACACAGAACGAAAAAAAAAAGTTTTTTTTTAATCGATCACAAGACCCAGACTGGCGCCAACGTGACCACATCGGGGTTACACCCATACGATAAAAAAAATCGGGTCACAATTCTCGAAAATATCGAGTAACAATATACAAGAATATAGCAATAAGTCCGGCATTCTTTTTTTCTTTTGTACAATAAAGTTTAAATAAAAGAAATAAAAAAAACAGTCGAAGTAAGAACCTTCTCCCTGTTTGAAGTCTGTTAATAAATGCTTTAAACAACTTACAAATTTTCATGGTAAACTCATTCATGATTTTTAAAAGGCTATCAATTAGTAAACAACATCAGTGATCAAAGTCACGTGATCATAATAATGTATGGATATGGTCACGTGACTCTTCGTACGAATCTGTCATTCTCATACATTTGTTACTTATCGTATACGATTACAGACTAGCATGTTGCATAGGTCTGCAGTCATAAGGTAGATTTACACCAAACAACATATTCTATCCCCCACTCTACGAAATCAACGAATTCCGACGAATTACGTTTTGTGTAGCGAACGAATTTCGTAGAGAGAGGATAGAATGAGCATTCGCTCATTTGGTGTAAATCCACCTTAACAATTACGCCACAAAACTTAACAAACCGACCTACTTTCAGCCCCTCACATTATCACCTGCAGTAACGACGACATTTCGGTGCCGTGTTAATTTGAGGACGCGAATTTAAGCACCTGGCTTGCAAGATACAATTCACTTGTAGACACGGTACAGGCAGAAAAACTATTATGGAAATAAATACGAAAACTATAAAATATTTTTCGTTTTTCTAAGGCCAGCCGTACACATGTAAGTTCTTACGTAAGTTATAGGGACGGACGGGGCTATACTAAGGAATGAGATAGTGATATTCACCTTTAATTCCCTAGTATAGCTCCGTCCTAGGGTGGCTCTTATTGTTGCAATTTTGTAGGATGTTCGAACCAGGGATCGGAACCGGTTTTTTAGAAAACCCTCGAAATAGCTCAATTGTTTAAAATGATTTACACTCTTTATGAAGTACTCAACATTTTATGTAATTATAAACAAGGTATTTTTGAATTACTCCATTAATAAAAAAATATACACCGAAAAACGAAAAAGAACGGAATTCGAACAGTTCTTTAGTATGGAGAAAAAACCGGTATCCGATCCCTGGTTCGAACTAATAATTACTTCGGTAGGGATCCCTAATTTTTGTTTATAATAATTGAAAAAAAAAAACAAATATGGTTTAATATTTTCTTCGGTTACCGCGAGGATTACTCATGAAATAAAACTATGAAAACGGATAAACTCGCGTATATTAACTAATTTTAACTTCATTCCGACGTTTCGAACACTTTACAGGGTTCGTGGTCTGCGGATGATGGTCATCCGCAGACCACGAACACGGTTTATTTATCAAATAACAAAATGAGAGGGTGTCCCATAGAAAGTTGCAATCGGCAGGACAAAGAGCTCCTTTATTGGTTCGGACTCCTACAAAATTGCAAAAAAAAGGACCACCACCCT
Organism: Thaumatotibia leucotreta; assembly: GCA_025490895.1. Classification (NCBI taxonomy): domain Eukaryota; kingdom Metazoa; phylum Arthropoda; class Insecta; order Lepidoptera; family Tortricidae; genus Thaumatotibia; species Thaumatotibia leucotreta. The sequence goes on along the minus strand of JALPQI010020835.1, from coordinate 17,991 downwards.
ACTCCGTCCCTATATAACTTACGTAAGAACTTACAGGGTCGCGTTTGATAAAGTTACATATTAAAATTTCGCTGTTTGCCTCTCTAACGCACGGATATAATTATTGCCTAGAAAGAGAAAAATTGTAAATTGTAACTTTATAAAACGCGACCCAGGTGTACGGTACGAGCGCCCTAACGTCAACAATGAATATGTATGAATAAAACACACAAACCTAAAAACTTACATTATTCCGTAATCACGCACTTTTCAACCGACTTCAAAAAAAGGAGGTTCTCAATTATATGTTTTTTATGTTTGTTACCTCAGAACTTTTGACTGGGTGAACCTAATTTGATGATTCTTCAATATGTTCAATAGATGGCAGCACCAGTTCTCTCTAGCTATTCTAGAAAACTGTAAAGTATTCTAAATAGGAGGTGCAGGCATGTATTGCTTACCCTCAGAGAATGGTCAAAGGCGCCTAGCCTTGTAAGCGATTGCATATACCCGAGAAATTTGACCGGTGGTTGCTAAGACCGAGTGGCCGAGGGGTACAGGCATCAGCCGCGAAAGCTGAGTACGTGGGTTCGATCCCCACCTCGGACATAGGTGATCTTGGTCGTTTTTCTTTGGTATATGACATCTAATATTTATAATTTATATAGTATTAAGTAGTGTGACTACTGGAGAAAAATTAAAAGTACAAATCAAAATATTTACTTAATAAATAATTTGATTTGTAGTTTCGCAATATGTTCGATTCTTTTTTTATTCGAAAAGTGACCTATTGGTCCCATTTTAATTTGGTCCAGTTGTGACAATGGCATCCATGATAAAACCATAGAAGTCTTAAATTTGCACCTAAGCACGAGTACTACAAATGGACGAATAACTAACTTGATACCACGCCAACCGATTTCAATTGTTATTTTTTAACCGATTTGATAATAAACCGAGATGGTCCTACCTATTGCCCCCCCCCCCCCCCTGGATCCGCGTCTGCCAATACATTCCCAAAGTAGCAGGGCTGCCGGATTGTATAATGGGATACAATGCTTGTATAATTTGGTATCACCAAAAACATTTTTTCTCTCGCCATGCCCATGGCAAATTTTCTTTCAACAGCCTCTCAACACCGTCCCCAAATGACGGTGCAACGACGTCCAACCTTCCGTCCCACGTAAAGGGACGTTACCGATACTTGCAAAGTCATATACTTACCGGTAGCGAATGAAATTTCTAAGAAACAGAATTACTCTCCTCCGGTATACAAATTAAATTAACTTCGTTCCTATTTGCATGTATAATTTACGTAAGTTTATTCCAAAACATTCGCCTACCGAGAAAATTAACAATTCATAAATTTAATAATACCCACTCAAAACATTCAAGTAAAAGTTCAATCGATTCTTTGCTCAAAGTTCTAGTTATACAAAAACAATTGACGAATCTACGAAACACACATTCAACATGCTGCGTACTTTATTTTAAAAACGACTTATAAGCCATAGGCGACATCAAAATGTAAACAATAATGCACCTTACGCTATTGAGATAAGTAAGAAAAGCTTCACGTACAAGATCTGAAAACACCTTATGATTTTGTTCCGAATGTAGGTTGCCCAAACTTCTAACAAGTAGATGGAAGTTTTAAGGACGAAGACGAAACTGAAGTACGGTCGAGACTTAAGTCACGTATGGACTTGACACGGTCTTATTTTAGAAAGAGATTTTTTTGGATATGGGGGAGTTTTTATTTATGGTTAGCCCAACTTGCAATTTAGATTTTTTGGATTTTTCCATTAAAAATCATGAGCACTTTCGATCCTAACCTAAGTCGTGAAAAAAGTGTCTTCAATATTTCATACAATATTTTGTGTTCTCGTTTTGTTACAACATGATAGGATTTACCAAAGGGACGCTAAATTTAGAGACATTTTCCTCAATGAAAATCTAAGTAGCTCGTGATTGCATCGACGAGAAGTTTCCAAAAATGAGAATGTTCTCATGGAAATCCTTAGGGTTAATTTCTACGGCAATCGACGAGCTTATACAGACCGTAATTAACGCAAAAGTAAAATAACACAGTCGTTAACATTTCAGAACATCTAATAAACCCTCATCTAAAAGATAATGTTCTCAATATCAACTTTCAAGACAATTTCCTGATGTAAAAAAAAAAACAGAAATGCCCATTTATGCACTTCTAATTTAGGAGAGTAACAAGAGCGCTAAAAATTAAGCTGTTTCATACATTTTGCCTACTAACCAGGGTTTGTATGAAACAATGTAACTATTTCGTAATTTGGATGTTGGTATCTAGTGGACGGATGTGGACCGTAGAATCACTAGAATCTAACCATCATTCGAGACTTGAAACGTCGAAGGAAATTACTATTCGAAGCATATTTATGTTATTTCAACGGGATTAAGTCCCGTTTCGTTGAAATAATTTGTATGTTCTTTTAGCATAGGTACCTATTTCAGATACATACAAATTAAGTGTAAAACCCTAAAGGGCCTTAAGTTATTGTTTAAAATATTGTTCAACGCCAAACGTAAATGAACACACTAAAGCAGCTAACCTAATTAAGCAGCCTTGAGACTAAAAGACGGTTAAGCCGAAATGAGAATATCCCACGGTTTTCGATTGTTTGGTCACTCGAACAATGGAGTAGGTACAATCGGTTGCGAATACTGTTTCACAATTTACGAGTGAATTTTATAAGCGTATGTAATAAGTGTATAATTTTATCATCGTCCTCATTTAGTTCAAGAATACGTTCAGAATCCGTTGCTAATGGCTAATGGCCAACATTAGGTACTATAAGCCATTTATGAGTAAATCCTCAAAACAAGTACGAAAACTAAACGTCACTAATATCTTATCAGTTTTTTCACCATACTTGCTGTCTAAGCGCGCCATTGCTTGCGCGCGTAGCGGGAGTAATAGAAAAGTGAAATTCCCTAGGGAGTAATAGAAATGCCAGTACGTCATTTAATAATATTTTGTCTTTAAACTTATTTTTTTGTCGGCAAGAGTGATGAAAAACATTGTATGCATCACGGTCGGTAAGCGGAATACTAACTAGAGTCATAAAAGCCTTCTAACACTCTCGTTAGTAATTCCGCACTTACCTCCCTTGATGCACAATGTACTATTAAGCTAACATAACAATTTACATCATTAGTATGACTTAAAACTGGATATATTGTGCGAGTGTGTGGGCAGACCATAACTAAAACTCGCAATTCGTCAGTTACTCTGTGAAAATGGCTTTGCAACAGTACCGAAATATCGGATGGCCAATTACAATTTGCATAGAAAATATCCTGTTTTAAGTCCTACTAACACTAACAGTCACTAATATATTTATTACTGCATAATCATTCTTTTTCAGTCCACAGCTGGACATAGGCCTCTCCATTACCCATGCATATGGACGAATTACAAAGCAAATGCCCATAATCGCCACACTGGGCAAACGGGTTGGCGATCGCAGCATTATGTCCACTATGATGCCGCTGCCCATCATCAGTCTTCAATAAATGACAGGTTATTGACACTTAAATCTCTTCGTCGAAACTTACGACTCCAAAACAGGGTGTAGTATTTTTACTGCTATTGCTATCACCACGCGTTTCAAAGAGAAAATCTAAATTATATCTACTAAACATTTTATAAGTTTAGTTATTATACACACTCATTTTTTATCCGGCTATCAGCGACTTCAGCTGATGTGGTAATGGTACTCCCAATTTGGAATTACATAATGAACATCATAATATATCTCTCTTTGAGATTCTAATATTCTATAAAATTATCCTTATTGCATTTTGTTTTATAACGTTACATAACAGAAATAACATCCAATATGGGAGCAACATAACTGAACATGTTTACAAACAAACTATTACGTGCAGCGCTGCCAAGTTTATGTTTACAAAACTCGTTACATAAAAGCTGTATTGCATTACTTCGATAACGACTGACAATGGGAGGAAATTGTAACAATAGTAAACTGATAAGATTGGGTAATTTCACTGAACTATTGTTGTCATCTGTCAATTCAATTTTCGATCAATTTTCGAACGTAAAGGCCCGGCCACGACATTGGTCTAAGGCGACCGGCTTAGCGGACGTGCGAGAGGGAGTTCCCATATCGGCATCCCGCTCTAAATCATGGATTCACTCGCCGCCGGTCGCCTTAGACAAATGTCGTGGCGGGCCTTAAAAGTGACATTCTAGCAATGTTTATCCAATTGAACACATAGGTGATAGGCATCCTTTCGGGTTGTCTCCATCGTTAAGGGGATATTATACTCTGACAAACCAGCTTGTAACCTGAACCAACCTGCGTGTGATGACAGCAGTAAGAATACATTTGTCACTACCCCAACTCCTCCTGCAGGCGTCGTAAGTCGACTAAGGGATTACAGTGTCACTGAGCATTCATTGATAGAAGAATGATGATGGGCAGCAGAGTCATCATAGTGGACACATTACTGCGATCGCCAATCCACTTGCCCAGCGTGGCGATTATGGGCATTAACCTCCTAGTGCGTCTATACGCATATTTAATAAGAGAGGCCTACGTACAGCAGTGGACTAACATAGGCTAATGATGTATGTCAGCAGAATAAAGTAACAATTGGTAAAAAAAAATAGGGATGAAGAGTTGGCGGGCCATAGACAATTTGAATTTGTCGCCTTTTCTGACAAGCAGAGAATATTTACCTGAAATTAACGACTGAAATAAAAACATGAAACATTTTTAATCTGGTAAACATGTGTATCCACTGTTAACATCGTAAAACGCATAAAATTGTAGCCCCTACATTTCCCTTACATTTTTTAATCAACAAAAAGTCTTAAGCGCCATAGATTCTCCAGGAACATAAGCTTTTAAGGTTCCCAGTCAAAACCCTAGTCCTTTCATTCAGTAACAAGCAGGAAATGTGGAAAGCTCATACGTAATGCCAGCTCTTAACCCGGTTTTGAACTTAATAGGACTTGCTAAAGGAAACCAGCCTTTATCAGCTCAGAAATAAGACGCGGCATTATGAATTAGGCTGTGTCAAGATGAGGTCCCAGTGTGAGTTAAAATGAGCCTTATGGGGATGCAAATAGCGGGCTGTGTTACGTACTCACTTTTTCGTGCAATTTAGCTCGTTCACCTCAATTTTGAGGACATTTTTCGAGGCATAAAGACTTTTTTATTAACTTTGACATACCTGATAAAATTCTCGTTTATTTATGACTTCTGCTTGCAATCGGAGCTTCGAATATTCTAACTTCAATAGTACGATGTCATTAAATTCTACTTTAAATAGTTTAAATCGCTCCTTTAGGCACTGATCTCATCGCGAGCTACTAAGCTATATGCACTATCGGCTATAAACACAAAGAGGCACGGCGATACTAGCCCAACTATCAGCTATTACCGCCGGGCGAGTATCGCCATGTCTCTTTTTTTTACACGGGAGGGAGCAGTGCCATCGCGGTGAGACCAGTGCCATGCTTAGGTTCTTAACCTAATATTTGCAACTTTTCCTGTTCTTTGCAACACTCTGATGCAAAAAACACCCGTATTTAAAGTAAAAGAAAGGTGGAATTTCCATGAATTGACGTATAATCGTATATCCGACGTTGAGTAAAATTAAGGGACGAAATAAAACCTTTGAACTGGTAGATTCTGGAATAACCCGTCAAAGTTTTACCGAGGATTGAAATATCTAGATTGGGATCTTTCTCATTGGATAAGTCAGGAGTTTTGAGCCCTTAATCGGGCAGTCAGAATTATTAAGTCAGTTATAATTTTAATCAACACGGTTTAAGTAGCTGTTTCTTTTTTGATGCCCTTTTCAAGATTAGACTGTCAGAAGTTTGATAAATGGGGTAAGTACGTTTTAAAAGCAAATGATTTGGAAGCACCACTAGCATTTTCGGTAGCGCGGTACAAGGGTCAATTTCAGATGTATACGTTAGATAATATTTAGTTTACATATGTTTTAAGGTCAAGCCACACGGAATGCATGTTGTTATTTATTTATTTATTCATTTATTTTTTCATATATATTTAGTTTCAAAACTACAATCTATGTACATAGATTAAATGTAACTAATCTACTTAACCTAACCTATATCTAAGATTGGCCCTTGTGGCATTGTACCGAGGATGCTGGCACCATTTTCTCGCTGTATCGCAATACTGATGCGTTGTGCGAGGAAGTCGCCAGCTCTTCGGTCTTTAGTTACATCAACCAGACGTTTCGCGATCTCAGCAAACAATTTGCGTGCGCTGGGGCCCCATGAACCTAAAGTTTCTACGCCAAACGGTACAAAATCGTACTCTTTGCCGAGGCTATTACGTTTATTACGTTTTAATTATTACGTTTTAATTATTTCATTTCTTTAATCTTTATTGAGTGTAGCAATGTACAAGTTGCAGAACAATATCAAAATTGCGGGAACATACTCGGAAATTTCCGAGAATTTTCATGACAATTTAAGAGTAAGTTCTCATTGAGAATGTTTCCATGAGAACTTATAAAAAAGTGTTAAGAAGTATTCACTTAAGTAAACAAGGTACAAAATATACTGTAAAAGGCATGTATATACTCGTACAAAGGTTTGGGCATGATTAGATTGCTTGTGAACTGCGACCATATATTATATGGACGTCTAACGCCAGCTCAAAAATGCCCCCAAAATCAATTGTTCAATTATGCCAAGATGGGCAGGACATAACAGCATTACGTGACAGCGCGCATATTTCGGCGCAACACCTTTGACAAACGTTTATATTGAATATCGCCAATCAAAACTATGATGGACCAATCACAACTATTTTAAAATGGCGGTTTAAGTTTATAAAAACTTCGTCGACATTCAAATTCATTGCCGTGCCGTGATGTTGACGTGATGCATTGAACAGGGGGTGACACTTATCAACTGAAATTCCGGACCGTTTTTGAAAGGCAATTAATTTAGTACGGCGCGCGGCTTCCATGTTTTATTTGTTCGTAGCTTGTGAAAATTAAATTGCAGAGATTCTCTAAAGAATTTTCGCAACTTATCAAAGTTCTCGGTACATTACTACTCTAGTGTAACATGTAAACAAACCGACACTTCATAAACATCCGTAGCGATCATATAACACATCGGAACCTCCATTGCCACTAAATTACCCATTTACGAACGGAAAACTAACCTAGTCAACTTCCGACGATATGAAATTAGCAATTACTATCTATATTGAAAAACTATCGCGTGTTGATACGATCTAGTTATTCTATTGGCGTAGCTAACGCTTAAAACCAGTGTAAGAATCTTCCATTTCGTGGTTTTGTAATTTTCACATCATCAGCCTATTGTAGTCCACTATTGGACGTAGGCCTCTCCTATTATCTATGCGTATAGACGCGATTGTGGGCATTAACTCTTAGGCCTTTTTTACTTTATAGCCTGCAAATATTTGTCACTAAAATATGGCCCAATATTCAAATTGGTTAATGGACTTGGTGAATATCTGAGCGTTTCATTCAATCGCCTAATTTTGGTAGCATCATTTTTGCCGAAGTTTCTATTCGTTACAATGTTCGTTTTACCAACTCAGCCTCCGTAGCCTAGTTGGTAGTGACCCGGAGAGAAAATTACGAATTTCGAAATTAGTGGTAAGCGGTAATAGACCTGGCCTTCTACCACAAAAATTCAAATTCATAAATTTCGAAGATTTTTCTGTCACTCGAACGAAGGCTTCATTAGAGGGAGAGAGACAAATCTTCGAAATTTGCGGTAGTAGACCTGAGGACCTACTGCGAATCACGAACGAAGTGTTGCTTCTCTCTCGCACTTGTGAATTCGTACGTAAGTGTGACAGGGAGGCAACACTTCGTTCATGGTTCGCGGCAATTATTCAATATACTATATCCTCCTGGGGTCAGAAGTACTAATACTAGGACAAAATCGGTTTGCAGTGAAAGCCCAAGTATCAAAATAGATACTTGATTCCAAGACCCAGCGTGATAGTACTAGGACAAAATATTTACACCCTCCAGGTGTATTTGAATTACCCGCCGTGTCAGTTTGATGTTACTGGTTAGTCTGTATATATATTTGGCATTGTGGCAGCATTGATTGAAGTGGGCGGGGAGTGATATTTTCGGTTTTCTGTCACAAGACGTCGAGCCAATGACGCATGCAACGAGAAGAGGTTAGTTTAACCTATTATTATCGTTATAATCTTTATTTTTTACTCGTTAATATTGATTTTATTTTCGAGATTAAGAAATAAATTATTCGTATTTACCGTTATTTTAATTTAATTTTGTATATTTTAACATGATTATTGTAGGAAAATATATTCGTACTAGTACTAGTACACTGGGCAATCATACCATAAATTGCTTTTCATGTTTATTTACTATCCTCCTTACTCTAATGTATTTACTTGTCCGTATGACAAAGAAAATGATAGATATTTATCTGGAAATTAGCTTATTTTTTCCTAGTATTAGGTCGTCGGGCTTATAAGGTTTTTTTTCCAACTCGAAAAGATGGTCAAGTGTTGGACTTACCCCAGCAGTCCGATTTTGAAGACGAAGATGATGAAATTTTATATTTTATATCTTTTTTTATAGAGACTGTTCTATTTTCAGGACTTTTTTTTTTAAAAGACGTTCGTTATGTTAACAAAAAGATATTTCTAAAAGTTTTTTTTTTTTATTTGACTTAATTTTTTTTTTTCGTTGGAAAATTTAAGTTTCTGCTGTGAAGCATGCTTGTATCTGGATGATGAAAGTGATGATTAAGTTGTTAGAACTCTTGTTTCTATAAGATTTTCAAGACTTATTTATGCGGTTTGTATCATAAGTAAAAGCCTATTGTTCTAAATATAGAACAAAAGATAATGGTGTTTTTTTTAATTTCCTGACAAGCCTAAATCAATATTATAACACCCTCAAAATATAAAACTTGTATTCGTTACGGTTAACCAGATATGAACAATGTTTGGTCTGGGCGTTCAGGACTTTATTAATTAGTTCTAATATTAGGACATTGGGTCTTCCTCGGATGTACCCTCTAAAAAGTTGGGCCTTAGGAGGCTATGGTTCGCGGTTCGCTCTGGTCCCAAGTAACGTAGAATCGGTAAGAAATGAGAATAGAATAATGCGTTTCGTTACGCTCTATGCACAGCCGAGTTCAAGGCGATCCAATGGTGATCCGAAACGCAACGACAAGGACCGAGATAGGAGAAACACTGATGATGGAAAGAGTAACGTGATAACCTAGCCGTGAAAGTTAGTAGCGTGTCTTTAGTTGTCAATAGTTTCACGTTGGTTTAGATACTTTAGATTGGCTTTGTATGTTGACGTTTGGTAAATATTGCAGCATAGTTCGATGTTTGCTTATTATGCATTCAAAGTCAAAGTCAAAGTCAAATAATTCTTTATTCAAATTGGAATAGCAACAAACTCTTTTGAATCGTCTAGATATGAAAACTACTTCCGGTTCGAACCCTAAACCGCTGACCCAAGAAGAACCGGTAAGAAACTTGGCGGGAATTCTTTTTTCAAACAATGATGGTACATCTTACAACTAACATGCATTAAAAAAAAAACAAAAAAAACATTGATTTTTTGAGACATTGATTGATTGATTTGTAAATTTGATAAATCGCCGTGTTTGTATACCATTCCTAAGTAGAATCTAAAAAAATGTACGCAAATATGGCTGACTTTCCATAGCATTTGACGTCTTTGACATATATCGTGACACACGTTCGCAGGTATATTTTTACGTTAATGCAAATAAATATGAATAATTTTAACTAAAAATGTATGTATTCATGGTTTTCTAAAAGTGCGTGATTAATGCAAGCTTAAAAGCTTGGTTTGGTTACACTTTTTTTTACTGACAAACAGTATAAATTGAGGAATTACATAATAGGCATGATGACTGGCAAGTCTAATCAGCATCTTTTTTCGAACTGTCAAAACGATCACCACTATGGAATTTTATATGAAATACTCAAAAGTGACGTCACGTTTGAGTACTGCCAAATGACCTACTCTTTTAAGTTCTTATCAATTTATTAAATAGAAGTTCTGTACAAAAATTACTGCTATCTACATCTTAGTAATAATTTCTTCGTGTATTATGTCGTGCATAATGTTAAATAATTTATTTTAACTACAGTCATCATCCCTATTAATAACCATTGAAGTTTCACATTGAACTTGAAGGAAAAGGCAGAAAATATCGAAATTATTCGACCGACTAGAGCGACTTAATAAGCGACTGAATTCAGCCTCCGTAGCCTAGTTGGTAGTGAGAGTAGTGACCCTGCCTACGAAGCTGGAGAGAGAATCCCGGAGAGGGCATTATTTGAGTATTTATTTATCACAAATATTTGTTCCTTGGTCGTGACTGTCTGATGTATTTAAGTATCTACTTTTATGTATCTATTATACATATATCGTGGCCTGCTACCCAAATCACAAGCCTTATTTGAGCTTACAGTGGGACGTGGGTGATTTGTGTAAGATGTCCCAAGATATTTATTTATTTATTTATCTATTTAATTAGATAATGATGATGATGATTTTATTCGTAACAAGCTTAACAACAAGATCGAAAAACGTGAATAGATTTCCTCGACTCTACATACGTATTAAAGTCTGAAAATCGTGAAAGTTTACTCTAACGACTTAATCCAAGTGATCAGTTCGGTGTAACAATAAAATAAAATGATCCACAAATATCAAAACGGGGCAGTGAACCGTGAACGGTAGCCGAACCATGAAAAATAAAATAACTAGAAGAATAGGTAAAGCAATAATGAAATGCTGGTGGTAGGACCTCGTGCAGGGTGCGCCCGGATAGCTACCACCGTCTTACCAGTTAACCTGCCGCTAATTAGCAGTCTTTGCACTGCTTTGTTTCGGTTTGGGGGTAAGATAGACGGTGTAATTACTGGCATACTGGCATAGATAAAGGCAATCCATTTAAGTCCTCATGCCACGGCCACGACATTGGTCTAAGGCGTCCAGCTTAGCGGAAAACCATACGTGCGAGAGGGAGTACCCATATCGGCATCCCGCTCCAACTCATAGATTCGCTCGCCGCTGGTCGCCTTAAGGTGCGTTCAAACTAAAAGAGCACTCGCTGTTCTAACCTCCCACTCTACGAAATTCGATCGGTAAACAAAACGTGATTGGTAGATTTCGTAGAACGGGCGCTAGAACAGCGAAGTTCTTTTGGTTTAAACGCACCTTTAGACCAATGTCGTGGCCGGGCCTTTACTTTTCTATCCATCCCGTTCGTACTCGCGTACCTATATATATGTGCGAGCGCACATTGCACTTTGCACTGCTGTGTTCCGGTTTGGGGGTAAGAATGCCGGTGTAGTTACTGGAATAGATAGAGGCAATCCATCTATGTCCTCAGGGTAGGCAGCGCATAGGTGATTTTCTGATCGCTATGTCCATGGGCCGCAGTTCCTGCTTTCCATTAAGCTGAGCGCTCCATTGTGTATCTTCGTCACATAAAAAAAAAGTTTCGGTAAAGCCTATAATAAATTGAGAATACAGTATAATTCTCACCCTACTACCACGGTTTTGCAGCGCGTCAGAAAACTCAGAAATGTTTATTGCAGCCGGGGTGCCTGACTCCTTTGCCATTATTAGAAATCGAATAGCATCATTCTGAGAGAGGGTGCGTAGGTATTTCTAATAATAGGCTTTTTTTTTTGATTTGAGACGAGTTTATGACCCTGAGAGAAAACATTTATCAAAATATGTTTTTCTTGCATAAGTTGTTCACGCATCAGCAACCGAACCGAAAATAGTTTTTAGTTGCTTTATTTTATTTTATTGTATTTTGTTTACTGTATTTTTTTCTACTCGTATATTCATTTATGTTTTAATTTTAGCATATACACAAATATTTTTAATATTGTATTGGGTCTATTGCCTGAATAAAGAAATATTCATTCATTCATTCTTAAACGTGCACAATCAGCACAGTGTAGAAAATAGTAAGTGCGCGTTAATAACGCAGCGGCAGCTCATTGTACGGGTACGGGTAACGGTGACTGCGCCGGCGCATGGCAGAGGTCGTCACGCGATTACCGGCGCGGTCATATTTAAAATTTTAAATCTCTCTTTCTTGACACGATCGAGGGCACTAAGTGACGTCATCTGTGATATATAAATACATATTGAGACATCTTACACAAATCGACCTAGTCCCACGGTAAATAAATATATAAAAAAAACATCTAGGGAGGTAAGTACGGTATCACTAACGAGAGTGTTAGAAGCCCGACGCCGTAGGCGGAGGGCTTCTAAAGACTGGAGTTAGTATTCCGCTTACCGACCGTGATGCATACAATGTTTTTCATCACACTTGCAGACAAAAAATAAGCTGTAAGACAAACTATATATTTTTTAGATAAGTTTTCTAATACTCCCGCATTCGAAAGCAAGTGTGATGAAAAATAAAAAATTTGGGACATCTCACACAAATCGATATATTCGTAGTCCCACAGTAAGCTCAATTAAGGCTTGTGATGTGATATGGGTCATATGGGTACCAAGCGACGACATATTTAATAGATAGATACTTAAATACATAGACAGCCATGACGCCCATGAATCCCATGACCAAGGAACAAATATTTGTAATAAATACACAAATAATGCCCTGGAATTCGAACCCGGAAACTCTAGCTTCGTAGGCAGGGTCCCTACAAACTAGGTCATGGAATCTGACAACTAAACACTACATACAAAACATGCAACTTTATTGCATTACGTTGACCATTCAATGAAACGTAAGACATAAGACATTACATAGGTAACAGCCGTGTCGGTATAGCAAGTTTGATTGTAAAAAAATTCACAAAACAATGTCTGTGGAGAATTCTTATACAATTGGACAATGTTTTCAAATACATATACTGGTATTTGATGGCTATTGCATCAGGCGCGGATGGGGTGAATGGGGACACTTTTCCCTTTCCTCATGGGCACATTGTATTATGTATACTTACGTCTAGTTTGCATAATAACAAAACCAAAAATATAAGTTAAAATGTAATTTTCCCTATCTATACGACCCAACGAAATCACGTTTTAAAATCCTCTATTAAAGCTAGAGTAACCATAATTCCGACAGCTTAAAGGATAAACCGGGACTCACATTTGCATAGACCGAATATTCGAACAATGTGCTCACAAAAAATCAGCAGAGCTTGGATATCCTTTACAGGGCTTAAAATTGTCATACGAATGAATCCATTACAAAAGAAGTTTGAAAAGTCCAAAAAAATGTCCAAGTCTGTTTGTCTTGTTCTTTTAATCAAGTAGATTCAAATTTTTAAGATATTCAGCGGAGAGTGAAATGAATACCCTTTCGGAATGGATGGACGGAAAGTGCTTTGATATTTTGTAAACGAAACTTCGTTTCAGAAGGACATGGCATGTAGGTTATTTTTGGCTGTAGGGTTGGATTACGTATGGGTTTAAGGTCCTTACAACATAATTTGAATTGAAACTTTATTATTTGCTTAAATCACTTCACAGTAATTCACAATCCTCGTCTGTAAACATTTTCACAAATATTTATTTCCTCTCTAAATTTTGGATAAGTATTTAAAAACTATGTACTTTAAAATTAGCATTGTTTCTGCCTCCATAGCCTAGTTGGTAGAGACCCTGCCTACGAAGCTGGAGGTTCCGGGTTCAAATCCCGGTTAAGGCATTATTTGTGTATTTATTTATCGAAAAATAATTATTCCTTGGTCGTGGCTGTCTATGTATTTAAGTATCTATATATATATCTAATATATAGATCGTCGGTAGGTACTCACATCACAAGCCTGAATTCAGCTTACCGTGGGACTAAGTCGATTTGTGTAAGATGTCCCAAGATATTTATTTATTTTTGTACTTAGAATTTCAATGTCTTATTACATTAGTTTTATTGAGAAGTGTTGCCTCTCCCTCACACTTTTAAATTCGAAAGTAAGTGTGATAGGGAGGTTAAATCGTGGTTCGCATTCGGCCAGCACACTTACTTCACGAGAAAACTTAGTGAATTTTCATCATCATCATCATCTCAGCCATAAGGCCCATAAGACGTCCACTGCTGAACATAGGCCTCCCCTCTGGACCTCCACATGTACCGGTTAGATGCGACCTGCATCCAGTGTGTCCCGGGGACCTTCACAAGGTCGTCTGTCCATCTTGTGGGTGGACGTCCTACGCTGCGTTTGCCTAGCCGTGGTCTCCACTCGAGCACTTTTCGACCCTATCGACCATCTGCGTGCAATGTGGCCTGCCCATTGCCATTTCAGCTTACTAATCCGGAGGGCTATGTCAGTAACTTTAGTTCGCCTACGGATCTCCTCATTTCTGATTCGATCACGCAGAGAAACTCCGAGCATAGCCCTCTCCATAGCTCTTTGAGCGACTCTGAGTAGAGATGAGGCCGATGGTGAAGTCGGCGCCGTAAGTCATCACTGGTAACACACATTAATTGTAGATTTTCGTCTTAAGGCACTGAGGTATGTCGGATGGTAGTGAATTTTACGACATTCAAAACATCTTCACTAGTCAAGTGTCAGTGGTTTATTTAAACAGCTGCAGCTCAGAGATGAAAGAGCGGTCGTAAACGGCGAAGGATTTATTTGTCACCTCATTCTGACTATGGTGACCATGAGTTGCAAACTGGATAAGACTTGCACTAATAAAGGGAAAAATAATAATTATCGATTGTTGAACTTTTGATAAGACGGGACCAACAACAGAATCGATAAAAAAGCAGTAGTTCCATGTAAACTACGAAAGTTAAGCAGGATAAATATTATGTTTATTCATGATTCGAAGGTTAGCCCCGTGCCCCGCAGTAAACGTTCATCAATATGAGATTATGTCTCTAAAATGTAAGCAATGAGGGTGAATATTGTGTCACCCTGTACAGTCTGGCAAAAAAGAGTAGAAATCTAAAAGTAGCAACATCGTAGTGTCGTCCCTTTCAAATCAATATGCGTGAGAAAAAGGAACGACACTACAATGTTGCCACTTTTTAATTTCTACTCTTTTTGCCAGACTGTACCTGTAGGCGCTTGAAAATTAGACTTTTAAAAAAGGTACGTAAACTTTTTAAGATAGTATAAAGGTAGTGACATATAAATAGGGAACAAACACTTATAATAAATACAGGAATCAATGCATTTCGTAAAAAAACATCCTTCGTAGGCATTTCCCTACTTGAAATTATAATAAAAATGCAACCGAACGCTGATGACCTTGAACGATAGAATTATAAATCATAACAATATGAGTTATTAGAACGTAGTTTCATGTTATAAATGCGGATCACGTCTTACCACCAATTATGGACAACATACGTGTGTTTAATAATACATTTATACGAGTTTGTTATGCTGCTTGTTAATCCATAACAGATGATACCATTTACGTTACGATTTTTTTATACGACGATGGTTAAAAAATAGAAACGGGCCGACGATGTAGGTATATGTAGTCAAGATTGATTCGAGTACATTCGATGTTAAATAAAACATTACAGTTGGTAAACTTTGATATTTTTTCTTTATACGACATCTAATATTTAAATAGCAGATTAACTTATAAAACAGGAAGTCTTTAAAATCCAAAATGCATGGACACACGAGTTACCGATTTTCATGATACGTCGGTTATACGAGGTCATTGACCTCGGGTCTAATTAGGAGCTAGCTCACTTCGTTAGTACTAGGAGCTCATTATACATTGTATGTGATTGTACGGTGAGATACTTGGTGCGAGAAAGATGAGAGATAAGTTAGAAGGCATCTGGCCTGTTCTGGAGACTGTGCTCTTTCTAACCGTGTCGGCATTTAGACAGATTTTATATCATTATCCAGTCATTATCCAGTTGAAAATAAAAGAAGGTAAAGAAAGTAAATATGGCTGACTTTCCACCCAAACACTTTCGCAGTTATTTTTACGTTAATACTAAAAAATATCAATAATTTTAACAAAAAATGTATGAGAACTTCAGGTTTAAGGTTTTAAGTTGGTGATAATACTAGGATTGTGTTCTGAAAGTGTGTGATTAATGATTATGAAATAATGCAAGTTTGCAGGTTTGTTTACATTTTTTTTCTTCCAACTGACGAATCGTATAGTGGAGACACATGGCAACAAGGCACCCACTTTACCGAAAAACTCTTTTGCGATTCGCGTCAATTTTAGTATTCCCTACTTTTAGCACTCAAGCCTTAATATTTCATGACGAAAATTCAGACAAAATTCTTCCGTCGGCTCTGCCTACTATCTCAAATATTAATAGTGACTTCGCTTCCTAAAGACGTCAGACAAGACAGGCCTAACCGTATTACAGGCGTAATGGATGTTTCGCAGCTATACAGCCTGTATACAGGGTGGAAATCGGATACGGGCATATTTTCGGCGATATTTGAAACGCTGGGGCCGTGGGGGCCGAGCGCTTATCGATTGAATAGAATAATCATTTATTCATGGACTTTCACTAAACAAAGACACATACTGTATTAGCAAAACAGAAGTAAATAAAGCCACGAAATGGTCTCATCTCAACGTGATGCTGGCGCGAGACAGCGCTGATCTTCCGATGAGACCATCAGATGAAAGACACGTAGGGTAACAAACACACAGAATTTCAGAATTATACAAACATTGATTATACAAAGATTTGCCGGCGTGCTTTATAGAGGCTTCAGGATGCTTAGCCAAGTTGCCAATCGCTAGTGCTTAACAGCGTATCGTAGTTTTCCCTCACTGTCACTCTTACATATAAGTGCGACAAAGACAGTTAGCTCCCTTTCGCTAACGATTCAAGATTAAGCGCTAGCGATTGGCAACTTGTCTAAGCACCCTGGTGACCGGAGGGCTGGCCAGTATTTTGCATTAAATAAGTATAGCTATTCAGCGTGAAAATACGGCCAGCTTTCTGGGCACCCTGTTCATTGACAGCGATTTAGGGCAAATATTTTATGTGACAAATTGTAAATGTTTTATTGTTTTATGTTTGATTATGTACAGCGTTTTTGTTTTATGTTTGTATCGTAATGTTACTGTAAATATAACATCATTATTCATCACTCACAGTCGAATCGGCGATAAATAAATATCCTGGGACAATCTTGCACAAATCGGCATGGTCCGACATTACAAGTAATAAGAATTTTAAGTACTTATGTTAGTTAATATATGGATGCCAAACACCACTTTATTACATTATGAACTATGGAAAAAATACGATATTTATTTTCTATTGAAATTAATGTAAAAAGTTTTCGGAAGCCGATACTAATCTTCGAAGAAAGAAGCCCGTGTTATTTAACACTCTGTAAAATCTATTAAATAAAGTGACAGCATTTAAAACACAAAAATGTTTTAATGCTTGGGAGATAAAACACCTGAAGTGTTTCACTGTTTGTAAAGGATAAACGGTTAATTGTTTTATAAGCTTTAAAAACAATTAGGCCGTGTTATCTTGTTGTTACTGGTACATTAGCAAAATAAAAACACGTTACAACATTTATATAAATACATAGTTCCTAAATAAAACCAAACATATAAAAAACCCCATATCATCATCATCACATATACCTAACAAATGTCATCAACTCATCAACAAAATCCGCGGGTCCCCACAAACATAGATAGAGGCAATCCATCTAAGTCCTCAGGGTAGGCAGCGCATAGGCGCATTTTTTGATCGCTGTGTCCAATTGTCCATAGGCCTCAGTTTCTACTTTCCATCAGGTGGGCTGAGAGCTCAGTTCTCTACCTTCGTCACATAAAAAAGGGGTGACCATCACGCTCGCCGCGTTACCGCATTGAATTGGACAGCCTCTGTAAAAGGAAAGCCCCGGAGCGAGGATCGAGGCCGATCGAGTTACTTGAATCAATGTTGTTCAGTCAAAGACAAAATAAGGTATACACAAAAAT
>JALPQI010020834.1:0-25903 GCA_025490895.1 Thaumatotibia leucotreta | reverse complement strand
GGAGTGCATGACGCCCAAATCGCAGTGACGTTACGCGTAGTTTAATGATGATTCATATTTTACTGGGTCCAGCGGTATTTACGTTTTTTATATTGACACAACTTTAGAAGAGCTTTTATCAAAACCATGCTCGTTGTGGAAATGGAAGCGGATATATCCATCCTTGGTAGCATTTTTTGCAAAAATAAATATTTATCATGCGCAACCTACACAGTTGTTGAAGTTCAAGTTGATACACAGAAGTTACATACCTACTCTATTAAAAATAGATACCTAAGTTATCTTAATCGTTATGTGGGTATCAAAACAAAGAACCAAACATTACTGTTACTTATAGGTAGAAATAACTTATATTCAGTAATGTAACTGAAACCAGCCCCCATCTAATTTACACTTTTTAAATTCTGTATTTTTTTCTTGGCAATGGTAATCATGCAACACGGGTTTTGTAAAGCTGTTTACCTATATGAAGAACGGTGAAATGTCAGCACTAATCGAAAAGCTGTCGTCTAG
This sequence comes from Thaumatotibia leucotreta, assembly GCA_025490895.1. Taxonomy (NCBI): domain Eukaryota; kingdom Metazoa; phylum Arthropoda; class Insecta; order Lepidoptera; family Tortricidae; genus Thaumatotibia; species Thaumatotibia leucotreta. The sequence goes on along the minus strand of JALPQI010020834.1, from coordinate 25,390 downwards.
TCTGTTTTTGGAAGCTAACTAAACAAGGCCTTTATATTTGGTGCAATGCAACAAATTTTATAATTAGAAAATATACCTATAGGTATTTATAATAAAATCAAAACGAAAGAGACAAACAAACAGAGACTTCCAGACAGGCACCCTCGGCTTTTCCCGGTGTGTCACTTAGATAATATAAAAAGAACGCGAAAATAATAGCATGACACACTTATGCGCTTCCACTGACCATTTTAGGTACCTATTGTACTTTACTCCAGATAATTTTGCTGGCTTAACAGTGCAAGATATTGCAAGTGACTAATTGTAAGTACATGTGGCATTGTATAGTTTAAATGTTATTTATTCTGTAGCTTGCATAAAAGTTTACAAGTTGTAGTCTGAACAGCGATTGATCTAGAGAACTCTCAGCCAGGGTCATCACTCACAACAGGCCAGATTGATAACGGAGAAAGTGAATGATCCGCCGGTAGGCATGAATGATGTTTATTAAATAGCACACTTAATTGATATTTTTCTATTTCTTATCAATAATAATGGCATGAGAGTAGTTAAATACTGCGTAAATTACTTATGGTCATGGAATTTTACAAACAGTGCCAATCTAGTTTTTGATTACACAGTTCCGGCTGGTAGTTTAGTTAGGCATTAAGAATTATTTTTAAATAAAATTTTAAGAGACAAACGTAAATCAATAATGAATGTTTATTTCTATGTACCTATTAGGTATGTATGAAGCCCATGTATATACACAATAAATAGGTACCTAAGTAAATAGAGTTCCGAGAGTTGTGGAAAAATGCAGCGCACCTGCGAATTAATTGTTGTTTACAAACAGTTTCACGATACAATTCATCTGTTGCACCACGCGCGTCTCGCTGGGCCAGTACGACTGATAAGGTTTAATCTGGGCAAGCTGCGGACATGGATCCGCCGATAATCGCCGATCGCGGTTATCGCGCGTCCGTCGCTCGCCGCACGCGCACTGCCACTCGCTTCATTTCGCTCCCGGCCGCTCCACCGCTGCCAGCCTCTATACGCGACCGACTACATAGACCCACTAATACACGCTTACTGGGGCTTTCGATTTGTAAGTTAAAGTCAACTTCAAATCGTATAATATTGCATTGTAGGCCAGATCAGAGAGTATTTTTGTTAAATATTTCAGAGGCACCATGCTTCGCGATGGCATCAGTGCGGTCAGCGAGGATGTGCTCCTTAACGACGAGCTCCTCTTCGAGTACTCGCCGGCCGAGAGCCTCATCAACTTCGAGCTGCCGAGCCTCAGCTCCGACGCCGACGACTGGCATTTCAGTGACTTGGACATTAATTGTGATGCGTTTGTGAGCAGTAGCGTGAGAAATGCGGACGATGCGAGGTCTTTATCTCCAGTGCTATTCGATTTCGCCGATTTGGACAATACTTTCGATTTCGATGAGTTCTTGATGGAAGCTTTGAGTAGTGACCGATCGAATGACGCGCCGCACTCGGGATCCGAGACTACAGACAGCGGTGAAGACTCTCTCGGAAGGTTATCAGTACTGGGCATCGATTTAGAGTCGATACGAGTGCCGGAGAGCAGCTACGAGCCTGAAGAAGACGCGTCCAAGCCGGAGACAGAACCGAAGACTGAGAAGCGTTCGTGGGGCGAGCCGCAGTTCTGTCCGACGATGGGAGTGTTCCGGTGTCCGGTGGAAGAGTGCGGGAAGGTATACGCGAAAGCGTCGCACGTTCGGGCACACCTGCGGCGGCACAGCGGGGAGAAGCCTTACAGGTGCACGTGGGGCGGCTGCTCATGGCGGTTCGCGCGCTCGGACGAGCTGGCGCGCCACCGCCGCAGCCACTCCGGCGACAAACCCTACCGCTGCGGCGAGTGCGGCAAACGGTTCGCGCGTTCCGACCACCTCGCGAAGCACGGGCGAGTGCACGCCCGACGCGCCGCCGCGGCCGCCGCCGCTGCAGCCGCCGCCGCTAGCGCAGCCAGAAGACCTAACACATCTTATGGATACCGGACGCGAAGAGTTGCGTGCTGAACGAATCTCTTAGGATATGAATGGACAAAAACTATTTCGCGCGGGCGCGAAAACTAATCGTTAAAAATAGATGTGTTTTGTAACGAAGTTTCGAGTTCAGGTCAAGATTAAGGAAGTTTCTAAAGGATAAGGACATTAAAACAAAGTTTCGTGAGTATTGTCAGCTATTTGCGAATGTAGGCATTCATAGAATCATAAGATAGGAGTCACAGATTTGGTATATTATAAACTATCCTTAAAATTACCTACGGATATTAAATTAATTATTTATTTTTAATTGAAATTTGTGGAAAATTAATATACCTATATCAAAAGCATTTCATATAAGTAGGTACCTAACTATGTAATCAAATACATATAAAAAATAATAATGTTAGGAAACTTCATTAATGGGGAATTTATTTTTTTGTTAAGAAAAAGAAGTTATTGTCCGCTTTGTTACCGAGATATTGAAATTGTTGTACTTTTAAAATTCATATTATTTATGAATTAACATACTAAAAGTAAGTTTTCATTCGTATTTCGTGCTTAATGTTGGTAACAAAACTGACAGCGACTTAATTTTTTCGTAACATAAGTATCTCGCTAATTGTGGGACCCAATGAAATTCTCCTAAAGAGAAATTTAGTTATTTCATTATACGTTACCTACATATCGCTGCCCCAATATTACAATGCTTCAATGCTACAATTTCGGGTTTCCTAATGAAAAGAACCCAGTGTCAGATATAACAATGTTGAAATTTCAAATTGGTAAAATTTCAACGTGTAATATGTATTGGGGTAGCGATAAAATAAGACCGACATCATTAAAATAAAAGATAATTATAAGACAAATACTTAATTGAAAATACAATACGATTATAGTCAAATCGAACCAAATGAAATTAGAATTTTATTGCTAATAGGCAAAATGCAAAGTGGGTCAGAAATTTAATAAATAATTGTATTCGTGAGATATCTATACCAACAGAAGCTGTGTGATGTCTAACTGTGCAGAATACAAGAGTTCTTAACGCCGCAATAACTATTAAATTTGTTGATCGAAAATAATTTAATTTATAATATTATTTGACTGTTACAACTGTCTAAGTTATATTTTCAAAAATGTCTGTATATAACAGATATTTTTGAAACCCTGGCTTGACATTATAATTGTACATAATTTTATATTTAGTCCTTCTTGGATACATCCGCAGACGGAGTACAAAAAAAATGAAATGTCATGGTACTTACACAAGGTTAACTATATTGTATAATCTATCCGTATAGATGGATAGTCTGATTAATACTTAATACTAATATGTGCCAGATAATAACTCACGTATAGATAGAGAAGCGTGCGTGAGGAGAAATTAAAGATAAACTCCAAAATATCATTGTTTATGCAATAAGATAACGCAAGGTGCCATGTTCAATAATTACTTCTTTTTAAGGGCAATGTACTCCAATCAACAAAGTCATAGAGACTTGCTCAATAACATTAATGTTAATAGTAATGTACTAAGTAAATCTCAGTGTTTCTTTATAAACGATAATAAGGCAATGAAGACTGTTTTGATGTAGATTTGAAAGCAATAAAGTCATGAGGCGGGTCGCAGTAGCGCGGGCGACGGCAAGAAACTCCCGCAATCAATCAATTACCGGCATTATCTACTAACGGCCCTTCCGCTTCATTCATGGATATGTGACGAAAACATAACGCGTCTCACGCTCAATGTATTCTTTCCTCTACTCTACCAATGGTGAACTGTCTTTCTGACACCAATATTCAAGCCTCTCTCTGCCTTTTCAAATGTTAGTTAGTGTAAATGCGCACGCTCTATCTTGTCATTGCATGTTGATTGTATTTTTATTGACTTTGTTTATTGTACACTCAGTTATGTCAATTTCTTATGTACTGCTGTTCATGCCCCAAATAAATAAAATAAATGTGGAAGCGGCGGGACCGACAAGACCAAACTCAGGGCAGACCAAGGAAACGATAGAGAGACGAGCTTGGCGTCTTTCGTGCTGACTGGCGGAATATTGAAGACATGGACAAATAGATGACGGAGAAATGAATAGAAGCTTTTGCCAAACTGTGGGACAGTAGGTATACGTCCATACATAAAATTAACGTTAAAATATGGCCACTTTATTATAATAAAACTACCAATATGTCGAGTATCTCGACTAATGAATAATTAATAAGTAATGTAGGTTTGTAATTGGAAACCTTCTCCGTCATTAGGGCTGTTATTATACACCGTGTTTTTATTGATTTCCGTTAAATTAAAGGGAAGCTTATTTAGGTCAAAAAATGTCAATTTCTCTAAGAAACTAGTATCTTAACTCTTACTGTTATTGAGTTATTAAAAAAATAAGTTTAATGACTGAACAAGTGTATTGCAACCTTTATTACATTCTAATGAAACTTATTTTGACATGTGCCGTCAGTCACCTGTGAGATCTTATTCTTAATGTTCTCTCACACTTGCCATCTCAATTATTATGTAGGTATGAAAACGAAAAAAAAATTTTTTTACGATATAAACAAAAGCCGATATACCAAGAAACTTCTATTAACGTACCAAGTAACTTGTCCAATTTAACGGAAATCAATAAAAACACGGTGTATAATAGTACCGTCGTAGCAGTCGTCACTAGTTTTACGAATATGACTGAATATACTACTTAGGTATCTATCATCTATCCCTAAAAGCTCGAATGGGGAAATTTGCGTTCTGTATTAGAGCATTAGGGACAACGTTATACTTAAGAACTGCAATATACATCTGGAACTATGTTGAAGTGACGTCTTAATATAAACCAGCTTGTAATAAATATCTTGCTGCTTATAATTATTATATTATATTAATTAAAAACAATATTTCACAAAAAACATGGCACTTGTTCTGCTCTACATTTTGTCACGATAAATTCTAAATTGTAACCTAGGAACCTAGGTTCCCAATGGTCGAGTGTAGATTGTATGACTATATTATCTTATATCTACTAATATGTACGTATAGTTAGGTGCCATTCCTTCTTGAGTTTCTCTCTCTTTTCAAAAATCCGCCTGCAGTTATTATTTACCGGCCTTCCGCAAATGAATATAATAAAATAAAGTCAGTTAAAGTCGCCGTCATGATACAACGGTGTAAGTAAACTGATTTTTAAGGTCAGCAACATACATATCTAATATAGGGGTAGGCCCCTAGATAAGTACCCATTTACGTCTACATGTAGGCCTGTATTCTTATTTGTAACCGAATAATGGTCGAAGAGGTGTCCAACAATATTAAAACTGACAACAGTAAGTACTTACTTTAAGTAAATAAATAATAAAATCAACATAATGTATGAATGAAAGTAACAAACCACTGTACGACTCTTCCATAATAAATCATAATATACTTTTATTTTACTTATTGTACAGTTTATTAGAGTTTCCGAATGTAGGTACCATACACTTTTTATAAAATGGTGAACCGATGCATCTGTTTGATTACTTTTACCCATCTTCCCATCTTAATAACAGTTCTTTTCATTCACAAAGACACTTGGATATATTATGAGCTAAAATTATAGTCCGTTATAACATATTATTCTAAATTATTAATGGCCTACTGAAGTTATGAATCAACGCAACATGGCTAAGGTGCCCCAATATCAGACGCGACACCTTCCTTTAAAATGTGCTTTACCTAATACATAATTATACGCCATTGAAGACTCTGCAATAATGCAAACAATCACACGTCGAAATGATGGAATGCAACCCCAATGGAATGGAAATATATAAGTAGTACTTACAAAACCGCAGCAATAGCTGCCTCCTCTCTGACCCTAGCCTAGTAGATAGGTATGTAATGTACAATAAACCCTGAGGTGAGTGCATATTCGGGCATTTTTGAAAGCTTGCCTTCTAGCCACTTAATTAGAGTAGGAGACACATTGTTTTACGAGTGTCTTAAACTCCGAGATAACTATAACTCTCTAGGGCCGTTCACTTTTTTGTAACTCGCGCTACACATATGAGCAATCAAACAAAATTTGTATTATCCGCCACAGAAAAATCCAAATCTGAACTGTGGATTCATTGGTTGATCCTTCACGCGCCTGCGCTGTTTTTTTTTTTGGCTATACAATGTTGCCATTTCATTCAAAAGGTCAATACTCAACCTGGACTTCGCGTTTCCTTTAAGCTCTTGAAGATTAAGCGCCTTCTAGTACATTGGTAATAACCTGAACTAAAGCTGGCTAAGACTAGGATCAGCAGCTGAATCAATTCGAATAAAGCAATACATTCTCATGATAAATCAGCGTAGCAGAAAGAGGTTGCAAGAGAGAAAAAGAGATGACTATACATATGCCAAAGCTTTTTATTGAGTTTCAATTTGACTTCCTAGCCGCGTAGTCCATGAAGTGTTTTTATCCTTGAGTGTCAGTGTCAAAAGAAATGAAGAATATTATACGAAACAACAGTAATTATCTGGGATAATTATACCAATTATAATTTTATACAGCGTCTAATAAATTTAAATGTATTCTTCATTGAAGGAACTTTTACCCGTATTGACACCAACATGCACCAACATCACACAAACAGATAATATATTTTAAAAAAAATTGCATGTAGTCCTTGCTTCGCTCTATGTAATGTTGTCTATGATATAATACTACCAAATACGATTGCTATAACAATGTGACGGGAGGCATACTGTGCGCACATAATTTGAAATAGTCACATTTAGATACACGATTCAATTCTACCAGACACAAATAAAAATGGTGGTTTTGTAGTAGATTGGTGCAAGAAAACAATTTCTGTAATTTGAAGTGAAATATTAATGACAACAAAAGCTTTAGAAAGTGAAAAATGTTTTCATGGTCATAGAAATTGTAGAAGTTTAACGGGTGCGATTACGTGGAGTGTTAACAAAAGTCGTGTTTGACAAATAACAGGTTGTTGGAGACACCGATTTCGCTGCACTATAATAAATGGTGTTATTTTTATCTCTAATGAGATTATTTTACATGCATTAACGCGTGCTTACTGGTGGCTAATTCATTCGCTGAAGCGTTTATCAAAGAGCTATACTGAAGAAACAAGAAGTGTTCCAAGAGATCATTCCAATTAATCAGCATGTGACCCAAATCTAAGATTTCTCTTCTTTGTGTTATACGGGTCCTAGCATTTTACGAATAGAGAGGTACCAGGATACCAGTTAAGGCGAAAGATTGCCGTAAGAGAGCACTATTTTGTCGGGATATGACATTTTATGGATCTGTCACGGTTGAGTTCAGCTCTCTGGGGGTCAGGTGCACGAGACCCGCTTTTCAGCAATATTCACTAAATACAACATAAATGCACGCTCGGACTTTACTAAAATTCATCTATTTGCGTTTATAAGTGTGTTTATACATGGAAAAATAATACCTTTGTAGTGTTTAAATGTAAATTCACATGTTTGTGTGTGCTCAACAAGTGTATAGTGGTAGTGCACCATGAGGATCAAGGATACGCCGCTGACATTTACTTGCAAGCATTAGGATGCCACAGGATGGCTCACCCAGAAAATCACAGATACATTGTGCAGGTCAGTGACATTACATTTTCAAGGCTAGCTTGCACAGGATGCTCAAACAACATTTTGATAAGGTTTAGTGATATTACCACAGTTGCATGGAAATATACTCTATAACTTGGTTCAGGAGTAATTTTCTAAATTGTAATTCGTAACTGTGTATGACATTGGCAGTTTTACTCAAATCCAAAAAATATTTTTGAGATTAAGATCAAAATACTGAAACAAAAAAATATTTATTCATTTGATTTGTACCTTAAAGGTATAAATTGATTTTCCTCCATGTAATATGTTTGGAAAATATTGATTTATTTTCAGTTTATATTTTGGGGTTAGGACCTGCCATACCTTTAGGATCAGTTCTTGGTACTCTATTCAATTCAATAAAATTCTTAGGTTTAGGCTAGTATTACATCCAGTCCTACAAATCTCTGATCTGGTTATTTGGTTCATAATTTGTCTGATTAAAACTTTCTTAAAAATGTATAACATCTTTATAATGATACTTTAATTATCCATACTTGTTGTCATAAAAGTAACTTTGGAAACTGGTGATACCTGACAGTCCAAGCCCATTTTTGATTTTACCCTTAACTAACATTATGACGTCTGTGGGAAGTCACATCAACCTTATGATGTTATGTTAAAGAATTATTTAAATTCGCATATGTGGTTAAAGGATAATACATTGCTCACTAAGGGTATTTGTTTATAGTTGCCTACTTGTACAAGGATAGCAAATTCTGAGATCAGCGATCTTTGTAGCGTGTAATTGAACTATAGTTTAGAATGCAGGTCATACTTTTTGTTTGGCTGTGTTATACAAAAATATAGCCTGAAAGCATGATACTCTATCTACAATTATGTTGTATTTACAATATTTGATTTAAATAAATATTTTTATGTGTTCAATCATCATCAAAGAATTAAATCAAACAAGATTTACTTCTAATAGTTCGCTTGAATTCTGGCGTATTATTAATATACCATAAAATATTGAAACATACCTAAGTATAGCATTGGTATAATTTCATGAAATAATGAGAGTTACAATACATCTCTAAAATGATGTATTTGCTATACTACACTGCATAACATTGTTATTGTATTTACTTATAGTTATCTTTCAGAATATTGCTGATAAACATTGTCCTGGATTAAAAAAAAAAAAATTATTTATATAAGCAACTTTAAGCATCTATTAATTGATGTCCATTCCATTATATGTATAGATTGTATTGGTTCCATAAGAAAAAGGCCCTTTACATTTTTTTTATTTGGTTTAAAATTTTAGAGAGCAAATGTCAGGATTAGCCCTTTATGGCATACATAGTTGTAGTATAAGTTTTTTGATGTTTAACTCTATTGTCTGCTATTAGGGTCCAAATTTGAAATGTTATATTTTTATGTCTTATTTATTAAGTGATTAGTCAACACAAATATATTTTTATAACTAGGAACATTTTTGTAGACTGGTTATAGTATTACTGGGAATTATTTCTTGCTATAATTTAAATTATAAGTGGTTTACAAATTACTATCAATTGGGAGTGTCAAAGTAATCTTGGTTGTTTTTTCTTTGGTATATGACATCAGGGTCACGTTTTATAAAGTTACAATTTACAATTTCGCTGTTTGCCTCTCTTTCTAGCCAATATGTGCGTGCGTTAGAGAGGCAAACAGCGAAATTGTAAATTGTAACTTTATAAAACGCGACCCAGATATTTATAATTTGGGAGAATCAACTTTAAAATAAAACTAGTTCCTGTGATGTAATAATTATGTGAGCTAAAAATATCCTTTGGACAACCAATAAATCCAAGGTTCTGTGTCATCATAATTCTATTAATATAGTTATGAACATTTTTCGTAGTATTTTAAAGACAAACGGGTCTTAATCGCGTAAACTTACGTTTAATTATATCCTGACGTTTCGGGCATGACGTTACACCCATGGTCGCAGGCAGACTGGCGAGAGAATGTATCAACACCTTCAAGCTGCGCGGGTTTTTCGAACTACCCGCATTTGATCTTGATTATTCACTTCTAGGCTAGGGTTGTCACTAGGCCTACACACAACACTCACAACATCCAATGGCTTTAAAATGGATGTTTCACCACGCTTACTTGTCTTTAAAATATGAGTGATAATCGTGAAAGTTTAAATCAATATATTTTTCGTAGTAACCCATCAGGGCAGCATGTAATTACAATATTTTCTGGGATTTGTTGATTTCTTCTGACAAACAGTGGTAAATTTTTCCTTGGATAACAGTATGGAATAATAACAAGAAAAAAGTTTAGCAAACCAGGTTTAGGTGCAATGTGCACATAGGGGCATAAAATGTGGTAAAGCTTGTGGCTTTATTAATGAAGATTAAATATTATACAATAATTCAGGTGTTTGTGGGCGCACTCTCAGCACAATATGAGGCTTTATCAGTGGAAGCTTCGAAGCAGACCAGTTCCGATGAGATAGTTTGCTGCATCGCTGACAAGCTAAACTTAAACAATGGCTCGGGAGGGCCATTTGAACTGGCAGAGGTATGTTGTATTTTAATATTCAAACACTTATAATATTATTTGAGGCATAAGTAAATTTATTACATTTTAATTGTGTTGCCGGTTTCCTTATTTCCAACAGTGTGCACCTTTACAGACAATGCAAACCCTATACCTATATGGGACTATCTATTCGCCAATTTTAGTTATAATTAGTTATTAATCTGATTTGAAATCTGGATGCCTAAATCACATGGCATTGTTTGTTTACATTCAGGTGGTAAATTATCAAGTAAGAAATCATAACATCCTTAAAATATAAGATAAGAAACTTGCAAAACTCGAAATTAAATGATATACTTTTATATTGATGTCTACGTAAAAATGTAAATGAATGAATTTATACACATTCATGTTTTAAAAATGTATTTAACTGTAGTTGCAGATGAAGAGAAGCTTAAAAGCTCTAGATATCGTTTTCCAACTCCCAACACCCTTATCCATTTAACAAATTAAAAAAAAAATAACGGAACGAGTGTTTTTCTGCTTTATTATTGATGCGCAGAATGAAGAATGTTGGTAATACAAATGAGTATTAAATTTCATCTACTTTCTCTCAATATTTGGCATATTATTCATATATCAGCAGATTCTTCAAGGAGTGACAGGAAACTGTGATAAAACTTTTTTCTTAGTCACTGTTAATGGACATATCCGTACCTATTGTTTGTCATATAGGACATTGTTAGTCACATTAGATTCCGAGATGCATTCCGCGGTGCACCTGTGCTGTGGGCTGCGTCGACTGGCCTTAATTGTTAAATATAACACTAGATTGTAGGTGTCATTTTGTTATGCAAAACGTGTTGATTAGTTTATTTGCGTGTTAGCTAGAAAATTGTCTTGTTCTTGTCAATGTTTTATATTATAAGTCAAGCTGAAAAACTAAAGGGCTTATATTGAGACAGATCTGCACTACAAATAACCTTTTAACCGTGAATTTTTCATCGTGCGTGCTCGTGTCGATGTCGCCACCAATACAAAATTACAACACGCAGATCAGAGCTTGAGCTTACATTTGAATGCGACTATTTATCAAATGGAAATTGATTGTCTGATATTACGCAGGTTAAAAGGTTAATCTATAACAGTTCCTTGTACTGTAAGTTTTTGTATTATGGGAGCATTACTTTGTGCATAGTGAAGGTTTCGCAACATCACACAATTTTACCAAAAACATGAGTAACCCAGTATATGGTAAAATAAAGTCTACTTTTAAGACTTTTAAGGCTACACCAATATCTTTGAAGTTGGAAGATAGATTAGTCATAACATTAAAACAGAGTTCTTTAGAAATCAGGAATTCAAAATGAATAAAATCAACGCCCCAGACCCACTGGAATAACGAAATTTTTGAAGACTACGACGTAGCGTTAAAATCTTGTAGTCAACCCATAATATTTTTTTGTCTTTTAAACCAATTGCAAATAAAGATCAGGACAAAAATGTAGTGTAAAATGAAGTGCTTATATTTTGACCAGGATTTTTTCTTTTTTGTCTCTATGGTGCAACTGCATAGTCAGAGAGAACCATACGGGCTTTTTCTTATGCTAAAATATTGCCACCCCAAAAAGAGGGATGAATATACTTTTTCTGGTTTCTACAAACTGGTTTGACAGACTATATATTATGTGCTTTACAACCAGGTGGTGGGAGATGTGGTCAGCGGCGAGTGCAAGGAGAGGCGACTGGGCCCCAACGAATCGCCAGTCGCTGTCATGCTGCTCTGGCCCAACAGCACTTCTGGACAGTACTATAGGTAAGCCTTAAAAATTAATAGTATTTTACACAATCGATTTATAATAGAGAGCTTTTCAGTCGAGTACCGTGTTTAGAGGTACGAGATTGAAAATCTTGATTATAACACTATTGTGTGCAATACTTTTTTATGAGTCAATAAAAATAAGTAAACAAATTTTAATAATGAACTAAACACGCCGAAACGAAGTGCAGATCCTGAGGTGGCCGCTCGTTGATGTCTTTTTTGCTGGCACGCGATTGGTCAAATTTATTTTCCCCAGGCATATAAAAGAAAAAAACATCTAATATTTATCTGACAAATATATTTTATGCGGGGATGGTAAAACGGGCCCTTAACCTTCTACTATGCAGAAAAATATAGGTACGTAACAATTTAATATAAGCAGCCTGCTTCATTATTGTTAACCTTGATATTTCCTGCAGCAAGTAATGACACTAGAAAGGTAATTGCAGCCCATATGACTCAGTCATATTTTTATTATTACCCTCATTGTCCCACTGTTGGAAAGGTCATATTTTTCCACATTTATGTATCTATTTTAGATTAGCAGGCTAGTAATTAGCGTCAAGACATATCCGTTGTGATATCATGATATGGCTATTAAAGTAACAATGAAATGTAAAGTAATCGCAATTTGAATATAGATCAATCTAGCCCGCTAAGCAATGTTTTGTATTTAATAGAAGGCGACGCTATACATATTATACACACTATAGATATTTTATATGTAATGTAGATAAATTTATAGCCGCAGCCATACAAAAAAATCATGTTCGCCGCACAAATAAATGCCCTTGTCGGTTGTACTTTGTAGCATCACTACGAAATAAGCTACGGACTGCGTCACAATATTCTATATTCCCAGAAATTGTCGTCATTTGGGGATTAACTTGGAATGTTCGCGCCACATTAGTCATCAACTCATCATCGTTGTTGCCATAAAACTAATTGGCCCATGAGAGGATTTTTTTAAATAGGTTATCCAATTTGTAGTGATGATTCGGGAATCAACGGGTTGACAGTGACTGGGGCTAAATCTTCCCACGTTATTAAACGTAGTCTTTTTGCCTTTCGTATTTATGTAAGGTATATACTGTGTACCGAACCGACCTATATTTTAGGTCTTTTATGAATGCATATCGGTCTAGACAACAATTTTCTAAGCTTTCTATAGATACAGTTGGTAGTCACGTGCTACGTTACGCACTTTCGGCAGTTTTGGCACCAAGCACCTTTTTGTTAAAAACGACACATGGTCATATTATAATCATTTCAATCACAACTACGCAAAAGAACTCTTAACTTGTAACTCTTATAAGACAGGCATGAAATTTAATCCTAGCTATACGAATGCAAGATCCTCGCGAAGATATACATATTAACGAACTACATTATACGATATACCTACCCAGCCAGCGTTCTAGCCTACGAAAGGAAGGAAGCATGATATACTCGTCTATTTGTAATGGGCATTTGTCCTGAAGTTAGTAAAATATGATCATTTTCCCCATTAACGCGCTCATAATTGCAGCGTAGTGCGAGTCTCACAATCATGGCCTGTAGTAATTACAGCTCTATACTATACGTGCGTGCGTTCGCCAGACCTTGCTTACACGCTTTTGCATGACTACGGTTTTGTTTATGTATCTGTTTGTTTAATCGCCTTGTCGCGGCGACACTATTTATACCGGAGCAATCTCGACAATGTCTAGGTATGAATCATACTAGCCAATTATAGTAATTAATCTGTACGCGGAGTTGGATGAGTAGGGATACTTTTTAATAAAGCTTAATAATTAAGTGCTCGTCCAAAGTCGAACACGACTTGAATGTTTTTGAAGGAAGAAGTTGAACAGTGATTTGAGGATAATTTAATGTCAAGCGGGGTGACGCACGTATCCTGCTGCCGGCGATAACACGTATTCCTTCCTGCCGGTTGCCCGCGTCTGAAAGTCGCCGCTAAACGACTAAAAATATTCTGCAACACAAATGTTTAGATTTCATCCCGCTCTTATGACTCATAAGTAAATAATATTCGTATATCGGCCTCTCATGATCACTCACTTTAATAACTGATATTTATTTTCTATTTTTAGGTTTTACTTGCGAGAGAAAATCCCAGACGAACCATGGATGGAGAACTTCTCGGTCGACCCGCAGCTAATCAAAGACTACTTCCAGAGGTTTCTATATCAGCCGAAAGACCGCGAATATCCAGACCTATGCCAACTCCCGGAACTAAACGAACAGACTCTACTGGATAACTTGAGAGCGAGATTTGCGGCCGGATACATTTACACATACGTCGGTTCTATATTAATAGCTCTCAATCCTTTTAAGTTCTATCCTATTTACAATCCCAAGTATGTGAAGCTATACCAGAATAAGAGAATAGGCTCCAGTCTTCCTCCGCACATATTCGCCGTTGCCGACGCCGCTTACCATCATATGGTCCGCGAGAGAAACAACCAGTGCATAGTGATCAGTGGAGAAAGTGGTTCCGGAAAGACGGAAAGTACGAATTTCCTGCTTCACCACTTAACAGCGTTAAGTCAGAAGGGTTCCCACGGAAGCGGCGTCGAGCAAACCATACTGAGCGCCGGGCCAGTACTAGAAGCTTTCGGGAACGCGAAAACTGCCCACAATAACAATTCCAGTCGTTTCGGGAAGTTTATTCAAGTGAATTATAAGGAAAATGGAATGGTGCACGGTGCTGTCGTACAGAAGTATTTACTGGAAAAATCGAGGATATGCAGCCAAGGGCGAAACGAGCGGAACTATCATGTGTTTTACTACTTGCTGGCGGGGGCTTCGGAGCAGGAGAGAGAGCAACTGCACCTGCTCAGCGTGGACAAGTACCATTACTTGTCCCGCACGGGCTGCAGCGTGGTGCCCGGGGTGGACGAACAGTACGAGTTCTCGCGCCTCAAGCAGTCTATGGAGATGGTCGGATTCACAATGGACAAGCAACGGAGATTGTTCGCTGTCCTATCGGCGGTGCTACTTCTAGGTATGTGTCTACTTTTATGATAATTATTTTCGCCTCAAATTATAAACTTCGCATGGCTTAACTTGAATAGGGCCCTAAATATTTACTTTTCTGACATAATTGATGAAATAAATTCCATGCTTTTTAAATTCTCATTATCCACTCGTTCCTATCTTGAGATAACAATCGATAACTCTTTTGATAATGGCTTACATGTAAATACCTACTTAACATAATTTTATCTATAATGAGTTCAGGGTATCATGAATAGAACACCAATTCGTTTATGACCCCTTCAAATTCCTTGTGATCAATTCTTTCACAATTTAAATTTAATTAGTTAATGCTTGTAAATTAGTTACAATATTTGTGTAATATTCTAGTTCAATAACTACCGCGCAATCAGTAATTATTTTATCAATAAATTCATTAATTAGTCATTATTTTAGTTACATTTTTAGTCCAATTGTAGGTATTGCATATTCAATTAATTATCGTGACATTTCGTGAGAAATAAAACTAAATTTTTGGTTCAAAGTCACTCCAAGGTGGTTCCACATTGTACATAATAATAAACAGTCTATTCTTATCACATTATACAGAGGAAAATACGCGAGCCCTGAACTAAAGTCAAAATAGAAATGAGGTCAACAAATTCATGTGTTTCAGCCATTATTTAAACTGGATTATTTGCAAATTGTAAATTCTCTTTTAAGATTTAGCCTTCAAGGTCGCAGATAAGACTGTCCGGTATTCGAATAGGAAAGCTAATTTAATCTGTTCATATAGAAACCTTGCTACTGTCAGTATACTATATGTTATAATTATAATTTATAATTATTCAAGAATGTATGTGACGAGTGTTATGAATGTTATGATCAATGATCGGCGAGGTCGAGCTTTCGCCTACTAATCTCATATGACTTATATGATTAGTATGCTAAAAACTGCTCACTCAACCGACCATTGTTTATTGTGTATAACGATTCGAAAGTATATGTTTCTATGCCTACTTGGATAAAGAATCTTTAGACTTTGGTGTCACAAGTCATACATAAGGATACGAAAGCCGTTAGGATGTCAGTATGGCTCAAATAACTAATCATGACTAATCATTCATATCATCAACCTATTTTATTCCACTACTGGACGTAACCCTCTCCAGTCCTCTTCCGTAAGCATAGGATGCATTAGGAGGTAATGCGCCACGCTGGGCAAGCGGGAAGGTGATCGCAGTTAGTATGTCCATTATGACGATATTACTACCCATCATTCATCTTCAATATATGTGTGGTCAGTGACACTTGGGTCATTGTCAGTCCGAAAAACAAAAGTTGTCCACTCGGTGGTCAAAAGTTAACAGCTTTTAAAAATCTATGTTACGATTTGATTGCATAGGGCTATAGACCGGGTAACCTAGTTGTACCGTTAATTGTTTTATCCCAAAATTAGTACAGAAATTCCTTAACTTTAGGTATGTCCACCGAAAAGACGATAACCTAAATCTGACAATGACCCACTTCAATCCCTTAGTCGACTCTTACTACAGCCATGGGAAGAGTTGGGGTATTCTTACTGCCGTCACCACGGTGGTAAGACCGAAAGGGATAAACAATACTTAACGGCTTGCTAAGTTAGTGTAGACGTTTATGAATAAGACGGTAAAAGACTACTAACGTTTCCAGGCAACGTGGAGTTCCAACCTCAGCGCAAGTCGTACCACCACGACGAGGCGGTGGGCGTGCGCAACCCCGAGGTGGTGTCGCTGATCTCGTCGCTGCTGCGCGTGAAGCAGGAGACCTTGCTCGCGGCGCTCACGTCCAAGCGGGCCCGGGCGTCCGGCGAGACGCTCGTCATCAACTACAGGTACTGTCACATGTCACATCTGACGACGGACACAAACCCCGAGGTGGTGTCGCTGATCTCGTCGCTGCTGCGCGTGAAGCAGGAGACCTTGCTCGCGGCGCTCACGTCCAAGCGGGCCCGGGCGTCCGGCGAGACGCTCGTCATCAACTACAGGTACTGTCACATGTCACATCTGACGACGGACACAAACCCCGAGGTGGTGTCGCTGATCTCGTCGCTGCTGCGCGTGAAGCAGGAGACCTTGCTCGCGGCGCTCACGTCCAAGCGGGCCCGGGCGTCCGGCGAGACGCTCGTCATCAACTACAGGTACTGTCACATGTCACATCTGACGACGGACACAAACCCCGAGGTGGTGTCGCTGATCTCGTCGCTGCTGCGCGTGAAGCAGGAGACCTTGCTCGCGGCGCTCACGTCCAAGCGGGCCCGGGCGTCCGGCGAGACGCTCGTCATCAACTACAGGTACTGTCACATGTCACATCTGACGACGGACACAAACCCCGAGGTGGTGTCGCTGATCTCGTCGCTGCTGCGCGTGAAGCAGGAGACCTTGCTCGCGGCGCTCACGTCCAAGCGGGCCCGGGCGTCCGGCGAGACGCTCGTCATCAACTACAGGTACTGTCACATGTCACATCTGACGACGGACACAAACCCCGAGGTGGTGTCGCTGATCTCGTCGCTGCTGCGCGTGAAGCAGGAGACCTTGCTCGCGGCGCTCACGTCCAAGCGGGCCCGGGCGTCCGGCGAGACGCTCGTCATCAACTACAGGTACTGTCACATGTCACATCTGACGACGGACACAAACCCCGAGGTGGTGTCGCTGATCTCGTCGCTGCTGCGCGTGAAGCAGGAGACCTTGCTCGCGGCGCTCACGTCCAAGCGGGCCCGGGCGTCCGGCGAGACGCTCGTCATCAACTACAGGTACTGTCACATGTCACATCTGACGACGGACACAAACCCCGAGGTGGTGTCGCTGATCTCGTCGCTGCTGCGCGTGAAGCAGGAGACCTTGCTCGCGGCGCTCACGTCCAAGCGGGCCCGGGCGTCCGGCGAGACGCTCGTCATCAACTACAGGTACTGTCACATGTCACATCTGACGACGGACACAAACCCCGAGGTGGTGTCGCTGATCTCGTCGCTGCTGCGCGTGAAGCAGGAGACCTTGCTCGCGGCGCTCACGTCCAAGCGGGCCCGGGCGTCCGGCGAGACGCTCGTCATCAACTACAGGTACTGTCACATGTCACATCTGACGACGGACACAAACCCCGAGGTGGTGTCGCTGATCTCGTCGCTGCTGCGCGTGAAGCAGGAGACCTTGCTCGCGGCGCTCACGTCCAAGCGGGCCCGGGCGTCCGGCGAGACGCTCGTCATCAACTACAGGTACTGTCACATGTCACATCTGACGACGGACACAAACCCCGAGGTGGTGTCGCTGATCTCGTCGCTGCTGCGCGTGAAGCAGGAGACCTTGCTCGCGGCGCTCACGTCCAAGCGGGCCCGGGCGTCCGGCGAGACGCTCGTCATCAACTACAGGTACTGTCACATGTCACATCTGACGACGGACACAAATGAAGCAATAATCGGGTCAAATTATTTTCGTTGTCTTGTTTTATTCGACTCTGTCACGTTTTTAGTTGTTGTTTCGACTCAGTATAAAAAAAAACCGGTGCAGTTGTATTTCTTTTTCATTCTAGATTTTAATCCATACATGAGATATTGAAAGCAAAACATCATCTCATACAAAAGTTACAACTCTGTCACGTTTTTTAGGAACACAAAATAAGAAAAATGAAAAGAAATTTGACCAAAGGCGGACACGAATAAAGCAAAATTAAAAAAACGATATCAACCGATTTCTCCAAGATTCCATCATTACCCTACTTGGCGCCACTACTTGGGACCATCTCGGTTTGTTTTGAAATTGGTTAAAAAAAGAACTATCGAAATCAGATGGCGTGATATTAAGTTATTCGTTCATTTGTCAAGCACATGTTTAATGCAAATTTATGACTTATATTATATAGTTTTCTCATGGATACCATTGTCAGATCTAGACCAAATTGGTAAGTATCTGCTTTCAAATAAAAAAAGAATCATCAAAATCGGTTTACCCAGTTGTAAGTTCTGAGGTAAAATAATAAAATAAAACATACAGTCGAATTGAAAATCTCCTTTCCGACTTCAAAACAAACCGTAATGATGGGATCTTGAAGAAATCGGTTGAAGTCTGCTTTTAATTTTTAACTTAATTTCCAATATGTGAAACTGGTATGCAATTGTTTCAGAATGGGGGAAGCCATAGCGACACGCGACGCCATGGCCAAGTGCCTATACGGCGCGCTGTTCGACTGGATCGTCATGCAGGTGAACCACGCTCTGCTCTCCAAAAAGGACACGTTGCGGGACCATCAGGGGCACAGTATAGGTATGCCATTAAACCCTATCGAGGGCTGACGGGCTCTTGTGACTGGATCACTTATTGTATCCCTTTACATAGTGCAGTTTATTGGAAGCTGTCCCCCTTATTCGTAAACGTCTCCTAACTTAGCAAGCCGCTAAGTGTTGTTTGTCCCTTGCGGTCTTATTAATATGTGTTTATGAGTGAAAGGCACAAACAGTACTTAGCTGCTTGCTAAGTTAGGTGTTTATGAATAAGGGAGTATGTCTTTACACGATTTATGTAACTTAAAGAAATATCATATTTTAAAGACAAACGGGTCTTAATCGTGTAAACTTACGTTGAATTATATCCTGACGTTTAGTCTGCCTGCGACCACGGGTGTAACGTCATGCCCGAAACGTCAGGATATTATTAAACGTAAGTTTACGCGATTTAGAGCCGTTTGTCTTTAAAATATGAGTGATAATCGTGAAAGTTTAAATAATATATTAAATAAATATGATTATTTAATCTCTCTTGTTATACCAGAAGAATAAGAAGAGATTCCATATAACCGACAAATTACCGGGTGTCTGCTAAAACTGGGTGGCCCAGTGTTTTAGGCATCAGCTGAACATAGTATTTTACTTTGATATATCACATTTAATTCACAATTTTAATAATATTTAACCGCAACTTAAAAAGTGACCTAGGCAACAGTTCACATAGTTACGTGTGCCTAATTCATGATCCAATTAAATTCCAGGCGTACTAGACATATTCGGCTTCGAAGACTTCGGCCCCAGCAACAGCTTCGAACAGCTCTGCATCAATTACGCGAACGAGCACTTGCAGTACTACTTCAACCAACACGTGTTCAAGTACGAACAGGAGGAGTATCGCAGGGAAGGCATCCGATGGACGGACATCGGGTTCTCGGACAATACGGGGTGTTTGCAGCTCATTGAAGGCAAGCCGGGTGGCTTGTTGTGCGTTCTTGATGATCAGTGCAAGTGAGTAACAAATGTAGCTTGGTCATTCTTAGTTGTTACTACTTCAACCAACACGTGTTCAAGTACGAACAGAAGGAGTATCGCAGGATCATCCGGTGGACGGACATCGGATTCTCGGACAATACGGGGTGTTTGCAGCTCATTGAAGGCAAGCCTGGTGGCTTGTTGTGCGTGCTTGATGATCAGTGCAAGTGAGTGCCACCTAAAGCTTGGCCATGGCCAAAAATGTGCGCTTTCGGTTAGAAAGTTGTTTACTAGATAAGACAACTAAGGATGAACGGGGCTTACTAACTCGGCCATTGACTATAGACGTCGTATAGCCGAGAGATTGCCAGTCATACAGGCAAAAACCTATATCTCAGTCAGCGGATCGCCTATACTTGGTAACTTTACCTTTCATGAAGTCATGATTACTTGCGATTTGTTAAAAAAATGCTGTGTCTTTAAGTTTTCTTATGAGTGTACTCGCCATTTCTATATTTATTCTTAAGCGCTAACACATCGTTAAATCATGAAGAGATTCAAATAGCAAATTTATAGTCAATCAGTATGCTTAGCACATGATTGATATGTCAGTATGTCGCCGCGAGATAGATTTTCAATCTTTTACTAACTATATGAATAAGAGAGGGATGGATAGTCTGGGACATATTGTCGCACTAATCCTGTGCTAAGTCTACAGGTTTACAAGGGTTATTCCCACCTGTTACCACCAACTTGACACCAGTGGTAACAACTGGGATTTTTTTCCCACCTGTTACCACTGAGAACAACTGGGAATTAAAATTCCCAACTGTTATCACCCAGTACCACCCAGTAGTTACCACCAAGTACTCTGGTGGTAACAGGTGGGAAAAAAATTCCAAGTTGTTACCACTGGTGTCAAGTTGGTGGTAACAGGCGGGAATAACCCGTTTACAATAGCGAAGCGAGACACTGGTCGCATTGATTAATCATCATCTATTGATATGTCATAGGTGGCAAAAATGTAACTGGACGAGTTATTTTGTAGATCCACACACCAAACCGTACCTATTCGTTATTTGCTAAATATAAATACTATTTTCAAACTGCTTTTTCAGCTTCCCCTGGGCGACGAACGACACGTTACTGCAGAAGTTTAACTCGGTGCACGAAGACAACCCCTTCTACGAGAAGCCTCAGAGGCGGGAGCCTGCCTTCGTGGTGCGGCACTACGCCGGCCGGGTCAAGTACCAGGTAATCTGCAGCCACAGCTTCGTTGCTTCTCATCTACGAATAAAAAAAACATGGAAGCCGCACGCCGTACTAAATTGCCTTTCAGAAACGGTCTTGAATTTTAGTTGACAAATGTCACCCCCTCATCAATGCATCACGGCAACGAATTTCAATGTCAACCAATAAAAACTTAGTCGCCATTTAAAAATAGTTGTGATTGGTCCATCAAAGTTTTGATTGGCTATATTCTACAAACATTTGTCAAAGATGTTGTGCCGAAATATGCGCGGTGTTAAGAAAAGCGCTATGTCCTGCCTATCTTGGCACAATTGAACAATTGTTTTTGGGGGGCTTTTTTGAACTGGCGTTAGACGTCCATGTTATATATGGTCGTAGCTTATCATGATATCATGAACAACGCTGTAATCCAAAATAATACTTGTCAGCCTTCGTAGCCTAGTTGGTAGTGACCCTGCCTACGAAGCTGGAGGTTCCGGGTTCGAATCCTGGCGAGGGCATTATTTGTGTATTTATTTATCACAAATATTTGTTCCTTGGTCATGGCTATGTATTTAAGTATCTATATGTATCTATCTATTATATATATCGTCGCCTAGTAACCCACATCACAAGCCTTAATTGAGCTTACTGTGGGACTAGGTCGATTTGTGTAACATGTCCCAAGATATTTATTTATTTAATTATCATACACCCTCGACATACGAGGTTGAGTCACACAACCACCGACATTAGATGAAGACTGTACTCAAATGTAAGTATAGGTGGTACTGACAGTGCGGTTCTTGTCGGACAGGATGGCCTCGATATTATATATTATAATAAATAAATATCTTGAGATGTCTCAAGATATTTATTTATTATAATACGCGCCTGCAATGGGAATTCTAGTGCTTCATTGTTAGAATTCTAATTACGACAAGGTAGTGTTTTGAGATGCGGCGTTGTTCATGATAAGCGTCGACCTTGCCTCCCACCTTCTTGCTCCCCCGCTCCGGTGACCGCACAGTTACCATGTCATGTCTTAGGGCTCATACATAAATGATACTAGGTTTTTTCGGCTACTTTTTAACTAATTAAACCTTTTTAGACTTCCAAAAAATATTGTAGTAAATAAAAATTAAAAAAAGCACGTTTTACAACTCGACATTATATCATCATCATCATCATCATCATATCAGCCGAAAGACGTCCACTGCTGAACATAGGCCTCCCCCAAAGATTGCCACAATGACCGGTCCTTATATAGTATTAATTATTATTACATTATATAGTAATAATAAATATAAAATGGGCAAAAAATGATGATGGACGAAAGAAACGACGACTGATGACCTGGTGAAGGTCGGAAGAGTCTGCTGGATGCGGGTGACACAGGACCGGTTATTGTGGCAATCTTTGGGGGAGGCCTATGTTCAGCAGTGGACGTCTTTCGGCTGATATGATGATGACGATGGGCAAAAAAATACAAAATTAGTATTAAATGACACCTAGTCTATTATCAAGGTTGATTGAGTCATTTCACAGCTGAAAGGTTAAAGTCAGGAACATGAATAGCGGAATTTAGTCGCACATTTTTCACGGTTTAATTCTTGACTTGTTACATTTTTGTCGGTTTGCTCAAGCGTTATGCACTATGCCCCCGTTAAAACAAACCCCATTGTCAATTGTTTAAATTTCAAAATCAAGACTGAACCTTATTTTTGTACAAATAGTGCATTATTCGAATTGTTTCTGTTTCAATTAACTTCAGTGCATAACTACAGCTTATAGTCAGAGTGATGTGATTTTAATTATTTTTCTCAAACTTGCTACGGAATGTTGATGTTAATTACTTTAAATTAAACCCGGAAATACTATGTATCCGGTGTCATATGCTAAGATGATATGTAAAGAGATTTCATGTATTTATTTCACACCTAGGACTGCAAACAAACTGTCTTTTGTTTTGAAACGTCAAATTGTGAACTAGGTCTTGACATTCAGCCACAGAAAAAAAATTTACCTTGTTACGATAATGTACTATTGGTTTATTTACAAATTAAATAGTATGGTTCGTCGAAATCAGTTCTTTTTATTTCATGGCAAGTTTGAGAAAAGCACTATACAAATCTCGGCGAGAAACAGGGTTACAGGCCGCGTATCCCTACATATGTACTTGGCCTGTAGCCCTTCGTTTCCCGTCCTCTATAGTAATGTACTATTCCTCAAAATACGATTTTAATGGAATGTTTAGCCCCACATGTGCTCAAAATGTACTCTTATATTCACAGGCGACGGCGATGCGCGAGAAAAACCTAGACCTAATGCGGCAAGATATAGTGAGCGTGTTGAAAAATTCTTCGCTGGCGTTCGTTCGCGAGCTAGTGGGCGTCGATCCCGTCGCCGTGTTCCGGTGGGCCATCGTGAGGGCCTTCTTCAGGTTAGTACTATGCTCTTATTAGAGGAAAACCCCCTTATTCATAAACCTCTGGTAACTTAACAAGCCGCTAAAAATTGTTTGTCCCATTCTATCTTAACAATGTGTCCATAAGAGCAAAAGGGACAAACAATTATCGCCGGGCGAGTATCGCCGTGTCTCTTTTATTTACACGGGAGTGCGTATCTTTTGTTCGTGTTTATAGCCGATAGTTCATAGCTTAGTAGCTCGCGGTGAGACTAGTGCCTTATGCGAAAAGATATCGTGAGCGTGTTCATGTTGGGATGGACTCTCAGACTCTCTCACCCGAAAAATATGGCAATTAAAAAAAACCCTAGAAAAATTAAATTGAAATGCTTTCCATTTGTTACTTCATGTTATTTCATAATAATAAATAAGCTTTGACTTACCCGTTATGATCACACACAATTAGAATACAAATATTTTCCGAGTTGGAAATAAATATACTCTGGCCAATCGACTCGTTAGTTAAGTCTTACTTCCTTATTCATAAACGTTTCCTAACTTAGCAAGCCGCTAAGTTTATCCCTTTCGCTCTTATAGACATATCGATAAGGCCGAAAGGGACGAACAATACTTAGCGGTTTGCTAGACGTATATAATTAAGGGGGTTAATCCTTTATAGGGCATCGGTCTCAAAAACGACTACCCCATAGCACTGTCTTTTTTTGTTGTATTTTTTTCTTGTACAGAATTTTTCTTACTATACACCGTGTTTTTATCGATTTCCGTTAAATTGGACAGGTTACTTGGGACATTCATAGAAGTTGCCTGGTATATCGGCTTTTGTTAATTTCGCAAAAAAAATTTTTTTTCTGTTTCATACATAATAATTGTAACGGCAAGTGTGAGAGAACCTTAAGAATAAGATCTCAGGCGACTGACGGCTGCTGACGGCACATGTCAAAATAAGTAACATTAGGATGTATTAAAGGTTGCAATAGACTTGCTCAGTCATTAAACTTATTTTTTTAATAACTCAATAACAGTAAGAGTTAAGACACTAGTTTCTTAGAGATATTGATTATTTTTGACCTAAATAAGCTTCCCTTAAATTTAACGGAAATCAATAAAAACGCGGTGTATAATGGCGTTGAGGCTTGAATCCACGATTTTTTTGAATCTTGCCCGTTAAATGGTTAAAGTAATGTTTGACTTCCAGGGGCTACTTCGCGTTCCTAGAAGCGGGCCGCAAGCACCGCGGCCTGCGGGTCGACGGCGCCAGTCGCGTGCCGCGCGCCTCCATACACTCGCCCAACGACAGCTTCCTGGGGTGAGTGCCAATACCGATCGCTATGCGTTGCGGCTTCGTTATGACAAGGTTGCTGGTTCACTCGCCCGAGAGCTGCTGGGGCGGGTAATGTATGATGTGTAACTTAAATATTGCGTTTAGATATGGTAAATGAGCTAAATTGGTTTTAAATCATACTGTAAATGACCAGGTTAGCTACATTCGCAATAGAGCCTTTGAAAAAACATGGTTCACAAACATTCAGACTATTATAGCTAATAAAACTAGTTTTAGTTAACACTTTCATTGCCAACGAGTGCTACGCTCGTAGCC
>JALPQI010020833.1:0-17087 GCA_025490895.1 Thaumatotibia leucotreta | reverse complement strand
TGTATAGGCAGGCCTATCCTCGACGATATCCGCTTTTAAAATTACCTGTTAACAAGAGTTTTAATTGCGGCCAGATTTTTTTCTGTACGTTATTGTAATTATAAGTAAATTTTATTTTCTTGATATTTTGTCTATGCTAGACCCGTTAAATTATTTGCTCGAATTTATTTGACACCCTGTATGACTAAGTTAGGCATTTAGCAAAACTTAATGTTCTGGCAGTGTACAAAACGAAACGATAAGATGTGGTCGTTAGAAACTTTCTAAATAGCCAGTACGAGTAGTTAACAAGTAGGTACCATATATCAATTTTACATGAGGTCAGACGCGGATGGTCTGACCTCATACTTCGTATAGTACGTTATAACAAATATTTATCATAAGTATTAATAACATAATTGAAATCACTAAAACACTGAACTTAACAGATTGAAGTGTCACTGGCCATTTATTTAGAAAGAAACAAGGCTATACGAGTCGTACATCTCTGTCCCTTTCCCTGAACCTAAACTGAATGCATAAGTACGTCATGGTAACCCGCCAGGGGGGCTACCGGGACCTCTTAAATGCGATTCAGTCTAGGTTCGGTTTGTCAGTTGTATGGTTATGGTTCATGGTTTAAGAATTTATTTCTCTAAAAGAATATTATAATTCACTTAACTAGAGAAATACATAATTATCTTAACTTAATATCTAGATACAAAGTGTACGAAAGTTTAGAAGCAAAATATTGATTTAAACTTTCACGATGATCACTCATATTTTAAAGACAAACGGGTCTTAATGAGTCTGCCTGCGACCACGGGTGTAACGTCATGCCCGAAACGTCAGGATATAGGTAATTAAACGTAAGTTTACGCGATTAAGACCCGTTTGTCTTTAGAAGCAAAGTACATCATTACATATATTGTTTATGCAAAAATAGTGGGTACATTGTTCATCAATGGAATAATTCGAAAATAACCTTATTGTCACCACCCCAACTCCTCCTGCGGGTGTC
Source organism: Thaumatotibia leucotreta (assembly GCA_025490895.1). NCBI lineage: Eukaryota > Metazoa > Arthropoda > Insecta > Lepidoptera > Tortricidae > Thaumatotibia > Thaumatotibia leucotreta. The sequence goes on along the minus strand of JALPQI010020833.1, from coordinate 16,087 downwards.
GTAAGAGTCGACTAAGGGATTGAAGTGTCACTGACCACAATTTGATAAAACATTGATGATGGGCAGCAGCGTCATCATAGTGGACACATTACTGCGATCGCCAATCCGCTTGCTATCATAGGCTGATGATGAACCTTATTGTCGTTGCGTGAGCGCGAGCGGAGGAGCTAAAGTGCAGTCCAGCGCAGTGCGACCCGGGGATAACCTGTCAGAGCACATCAAATATGCGCGCTTATACTGGTCAGCCGGAGCGGTACCTCATCCGCCACACTCGCCCAACGGTACAGTTGTGGACAGTTATTCTATGGAACTGACACATCGGGATTCAGATCAGATCCTAAACTAAATCGCATGAGTAGATCGTGGTAATGTGCATTCAGACCAAACGAGCATTCGCTACTCTATCCCCCACTACGAAATCAACAAATCACGTTTTGTGTAACGATCGAATTTTGTAGAGTAGGGGATTAGAATAGCGAATGCTCGTTTGGTCTGCTCGTTTTTGAGCGCAGCGTAAAGTTCCGGACTCAGTCGGTCAGTGAAGTGTCAATTAGGAGATAATTTGACAAGTGTCTTTGTACCTTCCTCATAGTTCTTACATAAAAGGTACCATAGTGTTGACCCTTTCATTGGACATAACATTGCGCCACAAACGTATTGTGTAATGATTGTTGAATGAAGTCAATGGTAATTCTCTTCTTACTCAAGAACTATTACTACCTATTAGGTATCCAATGAATAGTTATGTCTATGTATATACAGGTAGCTTTAATGGTCATTAATCACTGCCAACTTTTTTATGCTCGGGTAGATGAGTAAAACATATACTTTTTTTTCTTTAAAAAAACGGCCAGAGCATGTCGGGCCATACTCAGTGTAGGGTTCAGCAGTTATTCAATGCGGTTTTTTTATGTGACTAAGGTATACAACTGAGCTCTCAGCCCGCCTGATGGAAAGCAGGAGGCCCATGGACATGGCGATCAGAAAATCGCCTATGCGCTGCCTACTCTAATTACACCGGCTATCTTACCCGCAAACCGAAATACAGCAGTGTAAACACTGCTATTTAGCGGCAGGTTAACGGATAAGATGGCGGTGGCTATCCGGGCGAACCCTGCACGAGGTCCTACCACCAGCAGAAACCCGTCTGGGCCTATTATGTTCAAAATTGTTTTAATTTAAAGTAGGTACGAATTTTGTAAGCTTTCATTCATATTTTTTAGGGTTCCGTAGCCAAAATGGCAAAAACGGAACCCTTATAGATTCGTCATGACCGTCTGTCCGTCTGTCTCTCTGTCCGTCTGTCCGTCTGTCCGTCTGTCACAGTCGATTTACTCGGAAACTATAAATGCTACAGTAACGAAATTAGGTGAGAATATGTGTTGTATGAACCGCTACAGGATTATGATACTAAATTGTAAAAAAAAACCATTGAATTGGGGGCCCTCCATACATGTAACTGAGGGATAGAACATTTTTTTTAGTTCTATATAAGAATGTGGGGTATTAATAGAAAGGTCTTTGAAAATGATATGAAGGTTTATAAATCTTATTTTTATTTAAGCGAATCGTTTTCGAGATATCAGCTCTCAAAGTCTGAAAAATGTGTCCCCTCTATTTTTTAAACTACGTGATATAAAATTGTAAAAAAATATATGTTATGCACATTAATAAACGCTATCAATGATTTTTGGTTTGATTAAATTATCTCCTATAGTATTTGAGGTAGGTTGATTTAACTGTATTTTTTTAATAATAAATCGATAATGGTACGGAACCGTTTGCGCGCGAGTCCGACTCGCACTTGGCCGGTTTTTTTTTTTTCATATTTTTCAGACCCATGAATCAAAACTAAGGAGAGGACACAATTTATATTATTCTGAAGCGATTACCTCCGAAAATATTGACTTAAGAAAATATTTAAAAATGTAGGTTGGTCTGTGTAATCTTGCCCCGCATATTTATTTATTTTATTAGTCAACGTATCTTACGTATATCCACGTATATCCTAATAATATATCCAAGCGTTTTAAAAACCATTATTGTATTTTTTTAATGCGACTGTGATGGAAACACAGTCGCATTAAAAAAATACAATAATTTAAAATACGACTGTGATGGATTGCAAATGAACATACGCATATGCTAGCAATAGTCACCGCAAAACTATAGAAAGAGTAGGTACATTACTCACTGGGTCAATCGTATGCTAAATGCCCGCTGTCTGCCGTGTTTACTCCCAAGTGACGTAATGGAACATCTATTGCTGTGCAACACAAATAAAACCTTCATTTGAATAATTATACAGTGTACGTCTTCAAATGCGTTCAAGATTCTTCAATAAGTTTACTGGTACATATAGATACTGAAATATATAGACAACCATGACGAAGGAACAAATATTTGTAATAACAGATACACAAATAATGCCATAGCCAGGATTCGAACCAGGATGCGTAGCCAAGTTGCCAGTCGCTAGCGCTTAGTAGCGTATCGTAGTTTTCCCTCTCTGTCACTCTTTCATATTAGTGCGACAAAGACAGTTAGCTGCCTTTCGCTTATGACTGACGCTGAAGCGCTAGCGATTGGCAACTTGTCTAAGCACTCTGGAACCTCCATCGTAGGCAGGGTTAAAATAGGCGGCTACGGAAGCTAAAATGATAGTAAAATGAAGCAGAATATTGTATATTTCGAAACGCGGGCTGTTAAAATGTCCATACAGTCCACTATCCATTTTCTGCCGTCCGTAATATATTGTTTTCTAATACCGTGCGAGAAAGATAAATACCGAATACCTCATTTGAATTATTTATTATTCATCGTTAAACATTATGTAAATGAGCTACTGCATTATATTGTTGAGATTTAAGAGTCCGGTATACATTTTAATTATTTGAATCCGCGGATCTCAAAGCTGGTACTTACGTTTCTCGCGCAACGGATAGGTATAGCCATCCAAAGGGGGAACGCAGCCAGTATTATGGAAGCCCTTCTGGAAGGTTCGGACCTCGGTGACCTCAACTAAGAAGTTATTTATTTTAAGGTATGTTTAGTAATTAATAATATGTAGTATTGGTGTTACAAAATATAGTTATGACAAATTTAATGTATTTTTTTTTTATACCACGTCGGTGGCAAACAAGCAAACGGCCCGCCTGATGGAAAGCAGTCACCGTAGCCTATGGGCGCCTGCAACCTCAGGGTGTCACATGCGCGTTGCCGACCCAATAAAAATAACGTTGGCACAACAAAGTGGCTCCACTCCACCTGATCGTAAGTGAAAAGTAGAACCCAAATCGCGGCGGCAACGAACAGGAGACAATCAGTAACCTGTTAGTTGCCACCGCCTTGCTGGCCCGCTAGATGCTGGTAAATACACCGGCTGACCCCGAAACACGGCAAACACGAAGGTAAGTCATTTCACGGGCGTTTACACCGAATGTACGGTATGTATGTATTATTTAGTATCTAAAATACGATTATAAGAAACCTTGTTTTGCGAGGACGTGGATTCATACAATACTGTATCTAGATTTTTTATGTAATACATTTATAATTACTCCAATATAGTATCATAAAGATGAACAAATTCGTAAAAAAGTATACCGGACTCTTAACGCTAAGTTAGCCAACTTTTTATTAAATAAAAATTGCAGATCTTTGGAATGTTTAGCTACGTAAAATGCTGATAAGCTTTAGCGAGTTAGCTTTTGACGTGTAATTCGCTACTTACTACTTACTTTCGCTACAATAGATGAATAATGAATATTTGGTGACACTTCTATCTCTTACGACGCCCAGAGGAAGAGGTGGGATAGTGACAAATGTTTGCAGTTTGCAACACAGTGTCGATTTGTTGAATATTCTTTAATATGGTAAATTTGCCCATAACTATATTGGGAAAGTTATCGGAATGAACATACTACTAGTTAATTCTGTCTAGCATCTACATTTACATGTAAATACTGTACGTACAATGATGATGGTACCGCAATCTTCGATGGCGACATATGTAGTCGTAAAATTGTACTGACAGTTGGTTAAATTCTGCCGTGCAATTCCTAAACCACAGTAACTGACAAAAGTCGATTTTGAGATAACAGCAAAAAACAGTTTTAAAGTAATATATTTTCCAAGATTTGATAATTATTGAGATTTTTTTTTGTCCAAAATGAAGCATTAAAATCATACAATATGATAAATTAAAAAATACGTGCTTCTGCATTTTCTAAAATTAAATATGTGTTTTTTTTCGAATTTCTGTGTTTGTACTGCGCTTTTAAAAACAGGGAAAAATATAACAATTACTAATTAAGACACAGTAAAATGACCACTTACTGCACAAATTTTGCGTGCTTATTAGAGATAGGCGGCATTTTACAGGTTAAACTGCAGTAAAAGGGACTAGTGTACTGTAATTTAACTAGTATTTTGATTGAATTTTCGTGCTACGAACTTCATTCACAGCAGTAAAATATAGTTTTTTTAAATAAAGTAATTAAAACACAAAAAAAAATTGTAACAGCATTACATGATTTTATTATTAAGAAATTCAAACACGCTTATCAAGTTTCATACCAATGTGAGACACAGAAGGATGTAAAAAACGATTTAAAAGTTACTTGGAAAACGCAGTTTATTTAGGGATTTGTCGTCAATAATACAAAAATTAGACAAAAATTAAGGTTTATTACCACATTTTCTTAAGAAATGAAATAACAATCAACTTAAGGTACCAGTATCGGTTGTAATCATAGCGAATAGCACATTATATTTAGCCTTACATTGATTTCAATGAGTAAGCTCACGACTGATTATGGCGTAGCACTTCTACGATTAATTTTAATAAATATCATTTCTTACGTATTCGTCTCAGTTATAAATCAAAAAGTCTTTAGAATACTGTATATTATAATACAAAACCCTATAAAATAATAAATTGTCATCAATTATGACCTATTACTACAATAGTACTCCGCTCCTGGAGTATATTTATGTATGACACGTTATAGGTTTTGTTATGTTTTTTTGGAGAAAACTAGGAAACAAATTTGGTTCGTTAAAGCACCCTGTTAATAAGATAAATAAATGAAACCTCTTTAGTCATAATTCTAGAACCGCCGGCCGGTTTGTGGAGGCCTTTAATAAGGCCATGACAGACAGTGTTAAACAAACATCTTGACAGGATATTACTGATGGATGATGGGATGATTATTTAGAAAATAAAATATAATGTTCTTTTTTGTTCGGTAAATGTTTTTTTTTAATTTCTAGTGAAACTTAATTGTTTTGACGTTAAATTAAAGTCCCTTAAATATCCGTGACTAATTTAATAACACCGTATATATATTAGGTACGTAGCAATTCATTAAAGAAATGATTAAGAATTTACTTTCATATTTTATGTTTAGCTTTGAATTTAAACTAACATAAAGAAATTTGTTAAATGCATCTGGAATTCCCGTATAAGAAACTTAAACCAAAAAGTATGTAGCAATCTTATCGAATCCCAAAACAGGTAAATACAAATTTCTAAATACTCGATTATTGACCAGTATTGGCGGTATTGGTATAATTCATATGTATAATCTACTTCGTACGTTACGGCGAGGTACCGCAATAAAGAACAAATGTAACAATTATGACATAACGATGATATTTGTTGGCAAGGCATTGCTTAATAAGATGATACCGCCGCCTAGGAACCATAACTCGCATAGCAAAATTAAATGTGTACAAACTAAAGAGAAGGTTATTTTTTTGTCTTTTAAGGACCTTATAATTAGGTAATAATCAGTGATCGGTTTTTTGGATTCCCCCGGCGGGTCTCCTACAGTAACTTGGAAAATAAACTTTAATTATATTGCCATATTTCTGTTTCATAAAATATGCTCTGTGTATAATACTATAGTGTTAAATATTTTTTATAGTCACACCCGTATTTTTTTTATACGCGAAATCCCGCTAGGGGGAATCCAAAAAACCGATCACTGGTAATAATACCTTTATCTGTTTAACTATATAAGTTTTTACTCGTTTATCAACAGACGACACCTTGGTTGTTTTAAATTGTAAATAGGTCAATAATTATTTTACTACCTTAAACAGGATGTTCTAACGATATCACTATAAGCTATCTTCAAGGAAGGTACGAGATGGAACTACTCGTAACTCGAATTTGCCACTTAAAATAAACGTCTAAATGCAGTTAAAATAGTCAAATAACATAAAAATACTGCCTAAACTGGGGTGCTACTGTCCTTTAGCTAGTATTATTGCAATTGAAAGTAATACAACATACAGCATAATGTGTACATTAATGAACTTGTTACTGCAATTTAGATGGCAATACGATACTTATTTGAACAGTAGTGTACCACTTTAAATATCGTTATTTTATACCTACTGCGTCTTAACTAGTAATTATGCTTATTAATCTATGAAACTGGAAACGCAGTACAACACTTTTAGCATAAAAATTGTATACTGTGTTTTAATTAGTTTCTTTATAAACGAGATACTATGAGTTTACATGCTAAAAATCATGAAAATCTACACCTGTACTGCGTTTTAGTCAGTATCAGCCCAAAAACCGTAGCCGTAGACCATTTTACTGCGTTTTATATTGCATTGTGCAGGAAAAACTAGTCACTTACTGCTTTTGGGGTTTCGAGTTTCCATGTTCAAGTTTTCCAAATTAAAAACCGATCGATTGGGATTATGCGTTTTGATTTGCTGATTATAGATCACCAATAAACCAAAAATCGGAAAATTGGCAGTTACTGTGGTTTAGGAATTGCACGGCAGAATTACCGAGCGCGGAGGTCAAACGAGTTTATTTTTATTTTTGCGTTTTTTCTCGGACGTAACTGTCAATACGTGTTGATACCACCGAAAACTGCAGGTGGCCTCATCTATTTTAAAATGGATTGTGACTCAAGTTATGGAAACATACAGATAGACTCCAGACAATCTGGGAGTCAGTCATCAATATGTGAATTTTGTCGATTTTTTAGCTTACAGCTACGTAATTGGCTACCTATGTTAAGTTTTCTGAAGATATGAATATTATATTTTTCCCTGATAGCCGTCGTCTTAAGGTTAAAAAAATGCAGTTCTTTTAATTTTTGTGTCCTATAATTTATTAATGTTCTTCTTTTATAATAATGCAAGTATAATAAGGTTTATCTTTAGTGCTACTTTTAGTAACACCACTAGTAAATGTAACTCTAAGCTCCCAATGCTTAATCTATGTACGAATCCTAAGAAACTAATCAAGAGGTTAGAAATTTACAAACTGTTAAAAACCATCACATCATCATCCTATGTCAGTCCACTGCTGGAGGTAGGCCTCTCCTACTAAATATGCATACAGACGCATGAGGAGGTAAATATCCCTTAACTTCATTCAATAATGTGCTCATAATATCTATCGACATCGACATTAATTTATTTGCATCATCTCTTACTATCAAATCAATAACATCAAATATCGCGATCGTCAACAACTGGGAGCAGAGCGTATAATCCTTAAGGGTCAATCACTTTTGTTATTCTGTCACGTCACCCAGGGGAAAACAGTTGCTAAGTTTTCTAGGAGCAAGTATGCTGCAAGCTCTACTATCATGATTAGTGGATGACCCACCTTGGATGGGCCACGTACCTACCTATTATAGAAATCAAAGTTTCACCCATTTTAATGCTGTTAAACTATCATTTTAAGGGTGACCTAGGAGAAGGTAACTATGGCAACGAGTGACATAAAAAAGTTTTTGACCCTTAAACTGAAAGAGAATGTTGTCAGGGGCAACTTGCTTGAGATTTTTCTCATGAAAATTTCCAGTAATTTTAGGCAAGTTTTGGAATGTTCTGCAGCTTGTACAATGCTTAAGTATCTGTATTAAATTCTCGCGTGCTGGAAATATTTTTTACTAATACTTTTCCCGTACGGGGATCGCCGTCAAAGCATACGAGGGCTTAAGGTTCTTGTTCATTTTTAATAATGTTAAAACATTACGAAACCAAAGAAGTGAAGATTAATAATCAGTAATTGCAAAAAAAAATCATCAACCTCCAAATACATAAATCAATTTCCTAGTCTATGCACAGTAGTGTGAATTTTCGGCGTTACACACATATTGCGTGTTGTGTGACTTACGCTTGGCCAACATATCTGTCATCATAACACAGATTAAAAAATCTGGGTAGTTGTTTACATTTTTCAACATGCTGCTTATTCTACATTGCAAGCCTGTTATTACCCACTGGTATGTAATTAATACCACTATGTGATTATGCTATCTAAGAATAAAATAAAATTAGGTGCTAAAACACCGAAAATATTCGGTGTGATTTATGTATACCTAATGCTAAAAAAACCGGCCGAGTGAGAGTTGGACTCGCGCGCGAAGAATTTCATACCATTATCAATTTATCATTAAAAAATACACTTAAATAGAGTTTATTAAATTAATAACATAGTTTTGTTTAGAAATTTTATACCGTGTAGTTCAAAAAATAGAGGGGAGACACATTTTTCAGTCTTTGAGAGCTGATATCTCGAAAACGGTTCGCTTAAATTATAATGTGATTCCTAAACCTTCATTTCATTTTCAAAGACCTTTCTATATTGATACCCTATACCCTTATATATATTTAAAAAAAAGATGAATCCCTCAGTTACATGTATGGAGGGCCCCAAGCCCAATATTTTTTGCAATATATTATCACAAATCTGTAGCGGTTCATACAACACATGTCCTGACCAAATTTCATTACTGTAGCATTTATAGTTTCCGAGTAAATCGGCTGTGACAGACGGACATGACGAATCTATAAGGGTTCCGTTTTTGCCATTTTGGCTACGGAACCCTAAAAATGAACTAGGTAGATAAAACTATGTCTGTACTATCCTGTTTCGCATTTTTACTTACAAACCTACTCATATTTACCGCAAAAATTTCTACAACCGGAACTATCATTCCTAGAAAATTTGTTTTTTAACATTTTTATTATTTCTAGTAAATCACCACCGTTGCTGCGGTCAGATAACTGCGAATGGCAAATGGGCTAGATCCACGTTAAGATCAACCGTGTAGATCATTTGTGGTGACCCTTCTATACAGTAGCCAATAATATCTTACACAATGAAAGGTGCAAAACTTTAACAAAACTTCTCAATTGGATTTGACATAGCACATACATACATCCATAAAATATACATATCTACACACCCACACATTGTAAGTTGAAGATTCCGGGTTATATTGCTCCCTATGGAATAAAATTGGATATTGTATCGTCCGCATATAGATGATAACTACAATGTTCTTTTCATCACACTTGCTGTCTAAGCGCGCCATTGTTTGCGCGCGCAGCGGGAGTAATAGAAAAGTGAAATTCCCTAGGGAGTAATAGAAATGTCTATACGTCATTTAATAATGTTATTTCTTAAAACTTATTTTTTTGTCGGCAAGTGTGATGAAAAACATTGTATGCATCACGGTCGGTAAGCGGAATACTAACTCGAGTCATAAAAGCCCTCCGCCTAACGGCGTCGGGCTTTTAACACTCTCGTTAGTAATTCCGTACTTACCTCCCTTGATGCACAATGTACTATTATTTTCTGTAATATCTACACTATACAAAATGAATAAGAGGGGGCCCAGAAGGGATCCTTGGGGTACACAACGAGTTACATTTAAGGCGCAACAGTCCTCTATTACATCGCGTCCACAGCTTAATTCAACAGTTAGCTTTCGTCCAGTAAGATAGCTCGCAACCAACTCAATGTAAGTTAAATATTGGGCGTAAGTTAAATATTGGGCGTAAGTTAAATATTTTTGACCGAATAAACACTTTTCTTTTTATTCACACACTGTTGTTAGCTTGTAAGTTATCGACTTGTTATAAGAATCAATTCATCACGAAGCTAATGATTATGGGCAAATATTTGAACCTTCTAACAAAGAGATTCACGGTTCAACATACACGTTCCGGTCTCGATTGAACCATCAATTGGTAATTATCATTACCTGCCCCCGGACTACTCGTGCGCTCCGTGACTAAGGTTCTCGATTGTGATTTTGTAATACAACCTTGTCATGTCTTAATATGATCGCATATGCTCGTAAATTCTTCTCTAACACGCTGGTCTTAATTGTAGAAATCTGAGTCATTCGTATTGATTTAAATCATATAAATGATAGCAGGAATGTCAAGTGGCCGTTTTTAAACATTGCGAATAAGGTAAACAGACCGTAGGTCGCAGGTAGGTACATCGTTTAGTATCTGCCATACATTTTGTCAGCCTCCGTAGCCTAGTTGGTAGTGACCCTGCCTACGCAGCTGGAGGTTCCGGGTTCGAATCCCGGCGAGGGCATTATTTGTGTATTTATTTAACACAGATGTTTGTTCCTTGGTCATGGCTGTCTATGTATATAATTATGTATGTGTATCTATCTATTATATATATCGTCACTTGGTACCCACAACACAAGCCTTAATTGAGCTTACCGTGGGCTAGGTTGATTTGTGTAAGATGTCCCGAGATATTTATTTATAAACATGAAAGTCTAACTCGAGCTTAAAAATGCCACCAACGATTGTGATTATGATTATTGATTACCCTTTTGAACGCCAACGACCGATATATAAGTCGTGGTCCACAAAGCAATATAGACCTACATGCATGTGCGTAACGTTCAATTTCAGTTTTGACAGTTTGTTGACGTGGCGTGGCGTGTGAGTGACAGCTTTTGTATTTGATGTAGCGGCAAAAAGGATAAATACTTTGTTTATTTAATTTATGCATACTTTTACGTATAAAATGGTACACTATCTACATTTCACTGGCCCAATATTACAAAGTTCTGCGTAGCACTTTTGTCAACTAGAAATTTATTTATTTACCCCGAAATTATTACATAGAACCCTGTAATTTTTGGGGTAACGATTTATTTATCATGAAAATGATATCTTTTTTCTGTTTTGCTATTACAAATATAACTAGGTAATTGCATTTTTTATGGACAGCGAATGAATAAAGCACCATAATAGTTGTTCAGTAATATTCTAAACAGTTAAATTAACATATTTTTTGCGAATATTTAATAAATTTGCAATATTATTTGATTATGATTATTCATTTAAAAGCTTAAGTACAGTACACACAGATTTTAAAATTAGTATGAACATTTGTTTTTATTCATTCATGACAATAGTACCTAGTGTACCTACACAATATCGACTCCACTGATGCATATGTGCAAAATACCACCAACTGTCCGTACGCTATTTATAATTTTATTCTAGTGCGGTCACCCTGTAAAATGTAGATGATCTATGATATATTATGGGATCTCATTATAATTTGCTATTGGGTGCAATCATGCCATAAACGACGCACGCGTTCCCTTGACGGTGTCGCAACTCTCGGCCGAACATTATACCGTTCGTAGTAACCACAGATCGTAGAAGATATCTAATATAATGTTTTAGATTATAAATATTAGACGCCATTATTTATTTTCAAAACTACAATTTATATACTTTTTTTATGTGACGAAGGTAGACATTAGACAACTGAGCTCTCAGCCCACCTGATGGAAAGCAGGAACTGAGGCCCATGGACATAGCCATCAGAAAATCGCCTATGCCTAAGGTAGGCCCTGAGGACTTAGATAGCTTGCCTCTATCTATGCCAGTAATTACGCCAGCCATCTTACCCCCAAACCGAAACACAGCAGTGCAAACACTGCTATCTAGCGGCAGGTTAACGGGTAAGACGGTGGTAGCTATCCGGGCCGACCCTGCTCGAGGTCCTACTACCAGCAACATAGATTAAATCTAACTTGGCGATTGTGGCATTGTACCGATGATGCTGGCGGCATTTCTTCCATATAGCTACCAAAGTAAAAACATCGGTTTCACCAACACCGGAGGTGGTGTTACTAAAATATTTGATTTGTTCTACTAAATCTAATAGGTATTTTAATTTTAGCCTAAAAATAATTTTGTCACACAAAAATATACCTAGTTACATCTTTTTTAAGCATTTTTTACTGTGTTTTCAGGAATTTGAAATCTAAATCGAAAAATGTACCTAATGAAAATAATTTAGTTTTCACAAGCAATAACAAAATTATACACCTAATAATAATATCGTATAAAGACATTTTCTTGGACCTTTGCCCACATTCAATATACGTTGGTTTACCACAAAATTGGCACATTAGTCGTATATGACCTTAAGTATGTCACATTATTAACTTTTCATACTTTTAGCACCAATTCGCAATACCCAGTCTACGGTAAGCGTCTCAATGCTATGTCAAGGACAAGTAATTATAAATTATTGAGCAAGAAATAATCCTACATGCGTTCTAATGCATTATCACCCTTTCTCAGCACACTGCTGCAGAGCTTACTCCACTAATGGATACAATAAGTAAATGCTAATAATCGCCACGCTGGGCAAGTGGATTGGCGATCGCAGGAGTACGTCCATTATGATGCTGCTGCCTATCAATAGTCTTCAATAAATAAACGATCAGTGTCACTTCAGTCCCTTTGTCGACTCTTACGACACCAACGAAAAGAGTTTTGGTTTTGACAATTCTGTGTTCTTTGTACCTACTGTCATCACGGCCTACATTCAAATTATATGTGTTGGGGTAAAATGAAATGGATTATTTGCAATGAAATACCTACCATAAAGTCGGGTTACATTAGCCTTATGGGGTAACATTGCCCACCCAAGAAAATCCATCGTGGCAAATTAATAATTGAATTAAAACAAGATGATTTGCTTGACATCGTTTACTTAAAATCTTAAATGCCATTTTTATATTAATTTAAGTCAATCAAGCATAAATTAAGGATCTTTCTAGCAAACCAACTCCTCTCCTTGGTAAAAAACTAAACGAAATTTTAATTGTCAGTGGGCGAACACTTCGTACGTAGGCACTTGTACGGGTTTCTAATTTTTGACGATTCCTGCAGACTAATAAAATATTGACTAGTTACTACTACGCTTAAACTTGAATTAAAACACTCTCATTTTTGAAATCACATATTTAGATTTATCGTTGTATATTTTATAATAAATAGATACTTCATTACAGTTCTTTCGTTAGTTTTTCTTTATTTTGCACGCAATTATTGCCCGTGAAGTTTGCGTGTGTAATATAAGCCTAATCTGTGTTAATGCGATTACTCTGATCTTTGATCGTTGTGCGTGTATTATTTCGCTAATAACGGTTTTCGTAATATCTCAAATATAATTAATTTTGTATTGCTGATGCTGGTTTGTCGATGAATGGTATTGAATAAGTTATATTTATAAATACAAATCCGCATTGCCAATTGCCTGTTACCGCTTCAAGCAAAAATTAATAATTTTGCTTACTAGTCAGCGGTAACAAAATAAATGATGTCCACTTTTGAATCTATTGTAATCGCAACTCTATAGTGGCCAATTTCTAAGAATGAACTTTTGACAGTTATATATTTATATATATATATATATTTTTAGTTTGTTAGGAAACAAACAGTCACATACAAGTTTTGACATATAATGAAGGTATACAAACAGACCTATAGTTCCATAAAATAAAAGTTAGTCCTTAATAATATAACGGTAAGACTCACCATTTTTCGGATAGTCTTAATGCCATATATATATAAGGCTAATTTTAAGCTGTCAAATGTTCATTCTTAGAAATCGGCAACTATAAGAATCTAATGTATGTGATGTGACATTATGTAGGCCTAGCCAAATGACATTCTGCAATCGTATACGATGAGCGATAAGTGATAAATGTATCATCATCATCATCATCATCATCATCATCATCAGCCTATATTAGTCCACTGCACTGCTGAACGTAGGCCTCTCCTATTAACTTTGCGTATAGACGCATTAGGAGGTAAATGCCCATAATCGCCACGCTGGGCAAGCGGATTGACGATCGCAGTAATGTGTCCACTATGATGATGCTGCTGCCCATCATCAATCATGTAGAATGGTCAGTGACACTTCAATCCCTTAGTCGACTCTTACGACACCCGCAGGAGGAGTTGGGGTGGTGACAAATGTATTCTTACTGCCGTCACCACACGGTATAAATGTTTAAGAATGATAGATTCGAATAAAAAGTCACATGACCATTCCCATACATTATGGTCACATGACTGCCTCGGCTTACTGGAGTTGCAGGATGCTTAGCCAAGTTGCCAATCGCTAACGCTTAGTAGCGTATCGTAGTTTTCCCTCTCTGTCACTCTTTCATATTAGTGCGACAAAGACAGCTAGCTGCCTTTCGTTTCCGATTGACGATTAAGCGTTAGCGATTGGTAACTTGACTAAGCACATTGGCATCTTCCTCCCTCCTACGATAAGTTTCTTACCACCAGCGTGCTGGTTTCCCAAATATACCGTAAAATGTTGCTCATTCGACTATTCTCGCCCGCCGGTCTAGGTCACGCAGATGCCACAGCTTACCACAGCTTGACCATTTCATGTCGTACAATACGTTAAGAATGTGAACACCTATGCCAATTGCGGAACATTCTCGTAATAGCTAGAGTTTACTAGGAAAGTCCGTAGAAATTTAATTTGATTATCAGTTTAGATATTATATGTATATACCAAAGAAAAAATACCGAAGTTTACAAAAAAATATTTACATAGTAGTGTTACTTAAAACATAGATACTATCTATGTTTTATTAAATGTTCCTATCTATTAGATAGGACTCAAAAAATATTTAATAAAACAATTTGAGTTAATCCATAAAATATCTATTATCAGTGTTATACTTTTATTGTATATTGAATTCAATTTAAATTAATTCATCATCCCATTACAGTACACTGCTGGCCGTGGGCCTACCTATCCTATTACTATGTATTATGGATGCATTGCATAGAGTTAATGGTTATCCAATTTAATTTAAACATATTAACTTAAACACTTTTAGCTTCTATCATCATCATCATATCAGCCGAAAGACGTCCACTGCTGAACATAAGCCTCCCCCAAAGATTGCCGGGTCATTGTGGCGGGTGCCACAATGACCGGTCTTGTGCCACCCGCTTTAGCTTTTAGCTTTATAAAAGGGTAAATGTCAGCCGGAAAAACAAAAGTTGTCCACTCGGTGGTCAAAAGCTAACAGCTTTTATTATGATTTGCATAGGCCTATAGCCTACCTATTTGTACCGTCAATTGTTTTATACCAAAATTGGTAAAGGAATTCCTTAACTTTAGGTATGTCCACCGAACAGACGATAACCTAAATCTGATAATGACTCAAAAGTAAAATAAAACAAACTATTAGAAAGTGAACTAGCTGCCGCAATACTATCTGTGCCGAATGAGTTTGGTGTCATGCGTCGTGTGCAGCCAGAGCAAGTGCACCCTTGACTCAAGGTGAAGGGCACTTGTCCCCGATTACCAGTTATACGACTGAAAAAGGTAAATAAAAACTATATACAAATAATTTGAGTCATTAAAAGCCCTGACTCATTAATTCTAACATTCTCATTAATAATAGCGTAATTGTCCCCCTAGATGCACAATGTACTATTTTTTAATCACAGTACAGTACCTACTGATGGAGCTCTCAAATGGAATACCAAAATTTAACCTCCCGACAATCACTTCGGTATGTACATACTCACAGTGGGCCATGTTTTTAATGACATAAGCAAGTCAAAACGCGAACACATGATTGATGAGTTTGTCGCCCGTGGGCGTAATTTGCAAGGAGTTGCCGGCATTCGAGAGCTCTGCAGTATGTTATTTCACGTTTCGATGAGCCTCAATGTCATACTCCATTACTTATATGTTATTTATTTTAGTAATACACAGTTTGTTACCATCATGCGGGTTTTTTTATAAAAGTCTGGTTTGTTAACCGTTACTTTGTAAGCTGACGATATTTGAATATGACTACTAGTAACCAATATTAACACTAGTTTGTGTTATGTATATAGTCATAATTTATTTGAAAAAAAAATATAATGTTTTTTATTTTCATCTAACGGTCAAGGTAACACGTGCACACAAGTTGTCAAACTTTTTCTT